>ML821249.1:0-44731 GCA_009831015.1 Picea engelmannii
GTTAGATTTTATTTCGTTTGGTTTTCTATTGCATGTTAACCCATTTTGATTCACAGCAAACCTGTTCTGCCCTGCTGAGCCCAACAGGGCATGCTAGTGCTCCCATTCTTGCTCACCAGGCGACGATTCGAGCACGAACAGATACTTTGCAAAGGGAAATTTTGTATGTAAAATTGTCCCAATGTGAATTTGGTAAGACTACACTTGTGTACTTAGGTCATATTGTAGGAGGAGGACAATTGAAAATTGATCCTTCCAATATTGATGTAATTGTAAATTGGCATGAGCCCAAAAGTGTAACCGAAATACAGAGCTTCTTAGGTGCAGTCCATTATTTGAGGAGATTCATTTCAAACTTCTCCTTTATAGCAGATCCTTTACATGCCTTAACCAGTGTGAAGAACACTTTTCAGTGGGGAGGAAAGCAACACAAATCTTTCGACACTTTGAAGGAAAAGATCAGTACCGCACCAATATTTGCACTACCGAATCTTCAACATCCCTTTGAGATCGAGACAAATCCCAGCGAGTATGCCATGGGTGCAGTATTGATGCAATATCATAAGCATGTCTGTTACCACTCTGAAACTTTTAATCAAGTTGTTGTTAACTATCCTATATATGATAATGAGTTCTATGCATTAGTTCAAAGCGTAAAGAAAGGGAAGCACTGCTTGTTAGGGAAGGAAACAATCATACATACAGATCATCAACCCTTATAGTATCTCCAAGAATAGACCAAACTACAACAATATCGACATTATAGATGGATGGGTTTCCTACAAAAATTTCATTTGGTAATCAAGTACAAAAAGGGTATGAGTAATAAGGTAGCTGATATGCTTTCTAGACCTCCTATTGTTGCTTCTATTATTTTGAAGAATGCTTCTTTATCTCATGATAGCTATGTGGAACAATATTCCATTGATGAATATTTTAAAGAAGTATATGATAAGATAACCCATGGTGAACATGTAGAGAACTATTGTTTGCAGGGAAAACTACTCTACCATCTTGGAAAGCTATGTATTCCTACAAGTGAATGAGTCCATGTAATACGAGAAGCTCACACTTATCTTGTGTCTGGGAATTTTGGGGTAGGAAAAACTATGGCTCATCTATAGAGGTTTTGTTACTGGCCTCATATGAAAGAAATTGCAACTAAATATGTAAAGGGGTGTGTGATGTGTTCTACTTGTAAGCCTACTAATAGAAAATTGGGGCTATACTCACCACTACCTATTGCATCCCATCCATGGGAAAGTATCTCCATGGATTTTGTAGGGGGTTTACCAATGTCGAAAAGGAGTCATGACTATTTGTATGTTGTAGTGGATAGGTTCAACAAGATGTGTATCTTAATTCCATGTAAAAAGCAAATCACTATTGAGCAGACTGCTACTCTCTTCTTTCAGTATGTTTGGGTTCACTTTGGGTTACCCACATCCATTATCTCGGATCGAGATACTCAATTCCTTGGGGATTTTTGGACAAGTTTGTGGAGAACGATGGACACCAAGTTGAAGAGGAGCACTACTTTCCATCCAAAGACCAACAGACAAACATAGGCTGTTAATCGAACAATGGTACTTTTTCTTCGAGATTACTGCAACAAGCATCCCAAGCTATGGGATGAATAAATACCCTATGTACAACATTCTTACAACTGAGCCTTACATTCCTCCACTCAGTGTTCACCTTTTGAGACATGTTTTGGGTATTTACCTAAGGTTCCTTTGGACTTGATGTATGGTTGAGATGTTGATTGAAATGAAGAAAGAAATGAAGACAGAGGCCACAAGTTTATCCAGAGGATCCAACAGGTACCCCAAGCAGTCAGGGGACAGTTGGAGAAAATTCAAGCACAATATAAAGATCGACATGAAAAACACAGGGTTGATCATCAGTTCAATTTTGGAGACCAAGTATGGCTTCACATCAACAAGGAAAGATTGAAGGGTGAAGGCAAGAAACTCAAGCCCATCCATTATGGACCCGTCACTATTTTGGATAAAAGTGGTACCAATTCTTTTCGTCTAGATCTTCCACCTTATATGCATATCTACTCAGTTGTAAATGTGGAGAACTTGAAACTTTTTTAGCCTCCCATGATCATCGATCACGGTGATGAAGTTTAAATACGTTCAGTTGATGAGTTTTCTCTTGAGTACTTGGATGAGTTAAAGGAAGATATCATCCTGGACAGAAGGACGAAGAATTCACACAGGGGTAATGTTTATTATCTTCGAGTAGGCTTAAAGGGCACACATCCAAGCAAGGCAAAGTGGATTGAGAAGGACAAGGTGCAGGAACTCTTCCCTCACTTATCTGTTGATTGATGAAATCTTTTGGTGGTCCAAAAATCTCTCAATGGGAAGGCGTGATCCAAAAAGGATCCAGAGAAGATTAAGGACAACTCAAAATTCACAGAAGCAAATTAGGAAGCTCAGAATGGCCTCGGCAGATAGAGAAAGGGAAAAAATTCAAAGTCCTCAACACTTAGTGAAATTGGCATCATCACGAAGAGCGTGTCATAATATTTTCAACGGCGTAAATGACTCGTCAAACAAAGTTATGGATCGAAATATATTAGTGGTCAAAGTTTTGGTCAACCTAGCCCAGTCAATATGGATGAGTCAGCATCCATACTATTGATGTCAACATCAATACGGATGACATCAACATCCATACAATGTACATGACACACGCAGAGGGCGACACATGTCATGCTTACGTCAACATGGTGACGTGGCAACACCAAAGGCTACCACGTGTTGATGATACTAAGAGGGGGGTGAATTAGTATCAAGTACAATTTAAAAAAAAAATCAACTTATACTTCAACCAGATTATATATTCGATTATATCCAATGAGAAATAAAAAATAGTAGAAGAGTTACATACACCACAATACAACTTGAACAATATATGAGAAATAATGAATAGTTATTGTTCAAGGGAAGTAATGACTTCCAAAGGTAGCTACAGCTTCCAAATATAAAGGGAGGGATAAACATCCAAAAGGAAGATACAATCCTCCAATATCAAGAGAGGGTTTACCTCTCCATCCTTTCCCCTTCCTTCCACCCAAGAATATATGAGAGATAATAAAACTTTACATTAAATTATTATCATCAACCAATCATCACATAAAAACTGATAATGCTTCCTGAGACTTCTTCAACGTATGCAATTATTGACTTCTTGGAATACTCTGATCCTGTAGATAATATTACTCAATGTATTCTCTGAAACTCCTTCAATTTTCACTCCTTGAATCCTCCTAGAAAAAGAGTTATAGAGAAAATGGTAGACCTTATTCAATTTTGGTTGATTCAGGTGAGCGAACTTGTACAACATGCCCCACGTTCAATATTTAACATCAGATTCTAAAATTTGTACACAGGAAACTAAAGCCCATACTATTTCCAATGAAATTGGTCTCACTTCATTTGTATTCTCTATGAAGACGTTATGATTGTTTTACCCGGAACACCTGTTTATGACTAGCTTCAGCACTAGTCAAAAACCCTATCTTCCACATAGTGTATCTCCAAAATTATAGCGAACAAAGAGTTGAAATTTTTACCACGGGTACCTAGACATGCCTTCTCAATAGCCTCTGAATTTCACCATCTGAATTGTTCTAGAAACAAAGTTATAGTGAAAATGGTAAGATGACTTGTAAATAACATACCTTAGAACACATCACCAAAAGACTTCATCCTCCCTTGAAATTTGGCCTTCTTTAATTCAGATTTCCTATGAAATTTGACTTATATCTCCTTGGTCATTATAAAACTTGTGTGTGTTTAAAATGAATGTATAATGATATGTATTTATACCCTTTATGTCACTTCCTTTTAACATTAGGTCCGACATGTAGTTTCAGCTTCAATTCACATTGTCATCTTCAAAAATTCATTTCTCCTCAATCGCGAGGATCCACGTAACGTGTCACATACCACCGAAAGTGGAATGAATTATACTATCCATCCATGGGTGTTGTATCTGCATGTGTAATTTCCTTCATGTCTATCTACTTCGATCAATTGTTGGGTCCAAAAGCCAATGGCTAGGGTTGAATCACTAACTACAACCAATGACAACAAGCAATCTTCCAACAATATCCCCCTTTGTCATTGATGGAAACACTCATGCTCCCCTTGTCATTATGATACCAATTTCTCTCCCCCTTTGACATGAATGGAAAAGGGTGGAGTTTCTCCCCTTGAGTTCAATGGCATAAGGTGACCTTCTTCTTCGGGGTTGCACCCCCTGAACATGTGGCACTCAATAATACTTCATCCTTATTTTTGGTCTTTGGGTCTTTTTCTTTGTTGGAATCCTTTTGTGTGGCTTCTGTCTTCTCTCTCTTATTCATGTCTAGGATGTATTTGTTGTTCGGTCTTCTTTTTGTAGTTGCAACCAATATTCTTGAGTTCTTTTCTCCAATTTTACATTTTCGGGAGTCAAACGTAAGAGTGTATCCTTGATCACATATTTTGTTGACATTGAGGCGATTATGCTTCAGATATTCAATCAATAGGACTTTTCCTGCTTTTACATTTTCAATTCCAAGCTTTATAGTTCCTTTTCCAAGTATTTTGGTAGATGAGTCATCTCCAAGTGCAACATTTCCAACCTTTTTCTTCAAGCTAACAAAATTTCTTTGATCTCTAGTCATATGAGATGAGCACCCACTATCTATGAACCATTTATCTTCTTCTTTGAATTCTTTAGCGACCAATGCTATTTGACATTTTTTATTGTGTGGAATTTATTTCCTTTTCCATGCTGTAGTTGGTATAGGGACATTTTTCATAGGATTATCTTCCTTCATCTCTCTGCAATCTCGTGCTTTATGAACAAGATTATTACACTTGTAGCATACAATATTTTGATCCATTAATGGCCCAAATGGATTATAATTTTTGTTGATAGGTCTGCAAACATTTCCTTATCTACTATTTGCACCATTCATGTATCTTGCGTAGTTATTCCTTTCATTGATTCTACAATTGATTGTCTTGTGTCAAAAATTTCCACAAGTATAACAATGTCCAAGAAAGAAATTTTGATACATGGGAGTAAGTGATATTATTTGTGGTGTAGTCCATCTGGGTTCACGATCTATTCTTCTGTAGTTTCCTTCATAATGATTTATTTCATACCTGATGGGAGAGGATCTTCTTGATGTCTCTTTCCTTCTGAATTCTAGTCTTCTATCTTGTTGTTAAACTTTGTCTAGAGTGTTGGTTTCATTCTTTTCATATTCCTTCTCTTGTTTTGTTGTCTTCAAATTGTCATTGTATCCTAGTCCCGTCTTGTCGTTTGGAGAGCTTTGACTGCTAAGGATCTGATCTAATTTTTCATTATTTTTTTTGAACTTCTTCAACTTTTCTATTGTCAATAGTAGCTCCTCTTTTGTGTGATCCAATTCTGCTTTTAATTTCTCATAATCTTCTAATTGTTCCTTCAAGCTACCAATGGTATTTTCAAGCCTGCAATTCTCTTCTTCACAACTACTCAATTCACCTTTTAGTATTATGTTTGTGTTTCTAAGATTGTTATTTTCAGTTTCAACATGCTTCAACTTTTCAATATTCTCATCTTCTTGTTGACTCTATACGTTGTCTTTGTATCCCCAAAATGAATCAAGGTTGGTTTCTTCATCTAAATCTTCTTCAGAAATGATTTCTTCTTCTTTAGAACTCTTGTGATCATCATCCTGGGCTTCTTGGGTTATGAAGAGGACTTCTCCTCCACCATTATCTTCTTCATCACTCTCATCTAAGGAGATGTCATAATCCTTGGCGTAGAAGCTCTTTTTATTGTTGAGACTTCTCTTTTTATAGTAGTAGTTTTCAAAAATATGTCCTATTATACCATAGTTAAAGCATTTGAGAGGAGACTTACCTTTGTATCTTCCAGTTCCCTTTTGGAACCTTCTTATAAAATTTTCTATTTCTTCATTAAGGTCGTTATCCTTGTCTTTTGTCTTATTTATGGCTTTAAAGGCTGCTTCATTGTTTGGCTGGTCACTTTTTGTACTTGTTCTCATTTCACATGCTATAAGAGACCCATGTAATTCATCCATTGTCATTTTGGTCAAGTCCCTAGTTTCTTCAATGGCAGAAATCTTAGCATCATACTTTAAGAGAAGTGATATAAACACTTTTTGTACAACCAAGGATTCATTGAGCTCTTTACCTAATCCTCTGATAGCATTACAAACTTCATCAACTCTAAGAAAATAGGTTGCAATATCTTCCTTTTCATCCATCTTCAAATTTTCAAATTCTTCTCTATGTCGTTGAAGCTTGACTTGCTTAACTTTTGGATCACCTTCATAGATACTCTTGAGTTTGTCCCATACCTCTTTAGCAGTGTTTCATCCCATCACTTTGTTAGCAATGGTTGGTGCCAATGATCCTAGAATAACATGACTGGATTTTGAATTACAACTCATAAGCTTCTTCTCATTTGGATTGGTTGGAGCATTCTTTGGGATTGCATAGCCATTTACAACTGAGTACCAAATGTATACTCCCAAAGATGTTAGGTAAGTTTTCAGTCTATCACTCCAGTATGCATAATTGCTTCCATAAAATCATTGAATCCCATTTGGAATGTGCTCATGGTCATCCATCTCTGCTCAAGATTTTCCTTCCAGTGGTTAAACTGTTCTGAAGGCAACCGACTCTGATACCAATTGATGATACTGAGAGGGGGGTGAATCAATATCAAATACAATTTAAAAAAATATTCAACTTATAATTCAACCATATTATATATTCAATTATATCCAATGAACAATGAACAATAGTAGAAGAGTTACACCAATACACCACAATACAACTTGCACAATATATGAGAAATAATGAATAGTTATTGTTCAAGGGAAGTATGGACTTCCAAAGGTAGATACAACTTCCAAATATAAAGGGAGGGACAAACCTACAAAAGAAATATACAATCCTCCAATATCAAGAGAGGGTTTACCTCTCCATCCTTGCCCCTTCCTTCCACCCAAGAATATATGAGGGATAATAAAACTTTACATTAAATTATCACCATCAACCAACCATCACATAAAACCTGATAATGCTTCATGAGACTTCTTCAACTTCTGCAATTATTTACTTCTTGAAATACTTTGATCCCGTAGATAATATTACTCGATGTATTCTCTGAAAATCCTCCAAGTTTCTCTCCTTGAATCCTCCCAGAAAAGGAGTTATATAGAAAATGGTAGACCTTATTCAATTCCGGTTTATTCAGGTGAGCGAACTTGTACAACATGCCCCGTGCTCAATATTTAACATCAGATTCTGAAATTTGTACATAGGAAACTACAACCCATACTATTTCCAATGCAATTGGTCTCACTTCATTTGGATTCTCTACGAAGACCTTTATGATTTTTTTACCCAGAACACATGTTTATGAATAGCTTCAGGACTAGTCAAAAACCCTATCTTCCACAGAGTTTATCTCCAAAATTATAGCGAATGAAGAGCTGAAAGTTTTACCACAGGTACCTAGATATGTCTTCTCAATAGCCTCCAAATTTCACCATCTGAATCGTTCTAGAAACAAATTTATAGCGAAAATGGTAAGATGACCTATAAATAACATACCTTAGAACACATCACCAAAAGACTTCATCCTCCCTTGAAATTTGGCCTTATTTACTTCAGATTTCCTCTGAAATTCGACTTTTATCTCCTTGTTCATTAACAGACTAGTGTGTGTTTAAAATCAATGTATAATAATATGTATTTATACGCTTTATGTCACTTCCTTTTAACATTAGGGCCGACATGTAGTTTCTGCTTCAATTCACATTGTCATCTTCAAAAATTCATTTCTCCTCAATTGTGAGGATCCATGTAACGTGCCACATATAACTGGAAGCAACATGACTTATACTATCCATCCATGGGTGTTGTATCTACATTTGTAATTTCCTTCATGTTTATCTACTTCGATCAAATGTTGGGTCCAAAATACAATGGATAGGGTTGACATCAATGACTACAACCAATGACTAGGGTTGACATTGCAACAAGCAATCTTCCAACATGTGTCACTCATTTTTGGATTTTTTGGGTCAATCTGTGGACCAATGAGGAAGTGCCACGTGGCAGTCCGTACAACCACGTGGTAGACTATATGGGACGTGGCAGGCTGACGTGTCAAGTGATGTGGCAAGATGACTGTGCAAGTGAATGGTGTGGGCCAATGTTTGGTTGCCACGTGGAAGTGGGAAAATTCCCAATGAGGGCCCGAAACCAGATTTTCAAAAATAAAAAAAGGGCCCGCCAAATCTAGCAGAGTCTTGCCAAATCTGGTGGCCGGACTACAACTCCGACAAATCTAAACAATGCTCCAAACTTGGTGACGTTCAAATCCATATATATATAACAATAAACCCAAAAGGGGAGGCTCGCGGGCTCGACTCGAGACCTCTCCCTATCCAACGCCTTACAATAACATCCACCAACCGTTGGGCCAACGAAATCCGTTGGTTAGTCTGCCCGACATTTCAATTAAATGTCGAGTCTTCCCACGAATGAATGGGAAGGGTACTCGACGGTATGGCCGAGCATGATTTTCGAGACACGGTACAGAGAAATAATTGCAGGGAGCAGGCACGGAAACTGAGACGAGATTTCTCAAGGGCCTGGAAGTGCTAGAGTCAGATTGAGGCATGGAGATAGTCATTTTTGGGTAATTCGACGCGATGAATTCAATGGTGTTGTCTATTTTCTAATTTGAGCAAATATTCTGCAGCTTAATTCCGTAATGAGGTATACTTATGTATTTTTCCAAATTCTTTTGTTGAATTAATAAAAGGCCTACCCATTTGAGAGAAGGACCCAGAGACGAACTTCGTTATCAAGTTTTGTGTTCAGATTTAATGCTTATGTCTCTTCATTATTGAGTTTTTCCTTCTTTATGGTGCACTTTAATTTATGCTCATTTAATAAAATTCTTTATAAGTCACTTCGATGAAAATATCTTGGATCACAAGTGGTATTAGAGCACTTTCCTTGGCATGAAGTGTGGGTTAAATTTTTTTCCAGGGTAGAGACGTGTTGCAGCATCTTTAAACTATAATGATATGTCATTTGACGCATACATCCATGGTTGGGGAAGAATACACATAGGAAATACAAGAGGTTTTTATGCTCGCATTGTTGGACACCCTTGTAACCCCTGTTGGTACCCTTTCGAGTGGTAGTGCATCAGACAACACATGTATACAAACTTGTGCTTCCAAGTACCTCTGGTATATCGAGAGCCCCCCTAGGTATCATGAATCCAGTCGTATATCAATAGATCGACCACTTGACTTCTATAGTGCCATCGATAACAACAGTTATGGAGATACTCTCTAGTACCTGGGTAATCGGGTAGTATGACTAAGGGTACAGTCTAGCCTTCTTAGTTGGTGCCTTGAGATATTGGGTCGAGTACTACTATTCGACCCCAGACGTATAATAGAGAGCTATAACATAGGTAAAACCCTTTTATGTAGGCACCCTGAAAACCATAACCCTTGGGATGGAAACAAAACAGAAAAGGAACATACAAGATCTATTGTAGTGCAACCTTGCCTCCCACATTCGGGTTTTGAAATTACTACACATTATTTCCTGTTAAGAATTTGGGCATTTTAGCATTATAGTATTATTCAGATTAGAGTATAACTCTGCAGGAGTGAAAAAAAAAGGAAAAAAAAAAGAGGGAAAAAATGAGTATGGGGGTTGCGAGCACCCTTATTTGATACCTATCTCCTTAGATTCCCCTTTTCGCCCTGATCGTTTTGATACCTATCATTTTAAACTTTTTTTTCCTTCCCACACCCTTATTTGAGACCTATATTCTGTTTTTCCCCTAATCGTTGTGATATTATCACTTTAAACCTTTTTTTTACCTTCCCACGCTGTTATTTGAGACCTATTTGATTGGATTCCCCTTTTCACCCTGATCATTGTGATAGCTCTCATTTTTGACTTTTATTTTACCCCATGGACCCATACCATTCCCGACACCCTTATTTCCCACTTATCCCATTGGTCTCCTCTCACTGCCTACATCATCATGGCATATATCACTTCTCTACTTTCTTCTCCATGGACCCGCCTCTCATCCCCTCATGGCTCCCACCTACTAAGAAGAAACCAATCAGAAACTTAATATTGGCCTTACTACCATTCAGACCCAATTAAATAGGGATACTTTGACGAATCATGCAAAAATGGACCACGTCAAAGCCCAGATCAATAGCCAAATTGTTGAAGTCCATTCCTCTCTCAATGAATTCATGAACAAATTCTAGGGTCCTTATTCCTCTAACCCACCTATCTATACTGAAAGTGTTGACTCCAACCAATCTCTACACTCTCATTCCAACTCCCTAGCTCATGACCCCCGTCTCCCTAGAGTCTAGGTCAACAAATTTGATGGATCAAATCCACAAGCCTAGTTTACTCAGACAGAACAATATTTATCCCTGTATGGTATCATTGATGAGTAAACCAAGCTTTGTTGTGGAATTCTCTATTTGGATCTAGAAAGATGGTAATGGTGGAAATGGCGTTGCAATGCATGTCAATGGTATGTTGCTTGATCATAGTTTGTTGGAGAGTTTTATGAACGCTTAGACATGGAAACCCACCATTTAGGACGTTTGAACAAGTTGAAATAGTTCAGAACAATAGAAGATTTATTGTTTCCTTTGAGCACTTGGATTTCCGAACAAAGGGCATGACATATTCTTTCTTTAGTGAATGCTTTATTAGTGGCCTCAATGAGGAAATTCGCACCCAAGTCATCATGGCTTTCCCTTAGACATGGTTGGAAGCCACTAAGCGTGTCAAGGAGGAACACCAGGTCATCTTTTCCCAGAGTAGAAAACCCACTTTTGTCCCCTGCTCTAAATCCAACACCCCTTCCCCTTATTCCACTCCTCTCAAGGTTGACAAGTTAACATAGAAAGAAATGACTAAACACCAAATCAAGGGTCTTTTTTATAATTGTGATGATAAATACTTTCCAGGGCACAAGTGTAAATAAAAAAAACTTTTTATGGCCATTTCCGAGGATGTTTCTAATCAAGATGTTTAGGTTTCACCTCAAGCAGTGCTACCCCTGACCAATGATATTACGACGCCCTCTGATCCTCCCGAAGTTGAACCACTAATTTCACTACACGATCTCATTGGTTTTCTACTCCTCAAACCCTCAAATTTATGGGTTAAATGAAGCACACAAAAGTCATCATCCTAGTTGACAATGAAAACACTCATAATTTCATTCATCGCCGCCTTGCCCAATAAGTTAATTGATATATCCACGCTTTCAACAATTTTCAGATCATGATAGCCAATGGTGGTTCCATAAAATTTGGAGGGTGTTGTAAAAATGTGCTCTTACAAATTGGTCAGTATAACCTGAAATATCACATGTTTTCTATTGACATGGGTGGTTGTGACATTTTTCTTAGTGCATAATGGTTACACACCCTAGGATCCATACTCATGTATTTTAAGGAGTTAACCATGCAATTCCAACAGGAAGGAAAATAGTATAAATTCCAAGTCATTATCGCGGGATCTCTGCAGATCATCAGTTCCCACCACATGGAAAAATTACTCAAAAAAGGTCGTTCTAGCATTATCTCCCAACTCCATTCCACTCCTTTAATACTGGGTAGTCTTCCTCCCAATCGTTTCCCTTATCGTCGTCCTTTTTCTCAAAAAAATGAAATTGAGAAAATTGTCCATGAATTGTTAGAAGCGGGTGTTATCCATCCTAGTACCAACCCCTATTCTTCCCCTGTTATCATGGTCCTAAAGAAGGAATGAACTTGGCGCATGTGTCTTGATTTTCATGCCCTCAACAAACTTACCATCAAGGACAAATTCCCCATTCTCGTCATAGATGACCTTTTGGATGAACTCAGTGGGGATCAATACTTTACCAAAATCGACCTTAGTTCTGGATACCACCAAATACGTGAATGAAAGAGGAATACATCCCCAAGACGACATTTCACACTCATGAGGGCCACTATGATTTCTTGTTTGTGCCATTTGGTCTCTATAATTCTCCCTCCACTTTTCAAAGTCTCATGAATCATGTCTTTCATCCTTTCGTCTGTCACTTTGTGTTAGTTTTATTTGATGATACTCTCATCTATATTAAAATGTGGCCAACCCATCTCACTCATGTAGATCAAGTTCTCCATATCCTCTACAAGCACACAATTTTTCTCAAATAATATAAATGTGCTTTTGGTGTCTTTGAAGTTGGGTACCTGGGTCATATTGTTGGAAAGGATGGTGTAAGGGTGGATCCTGAGAAAATTGAAGCTATGCAGAATTGGACTTGCCCTAAAACTCTTAAAATTCTGTGTGGTTTCTTGGGTTTAACATGATATTATCACAAGTTTGTTCAAAATTATGGAAAAATTGTGGCCCCCCTAACAACTCTCCTTAAAAAGAATGTCTTTAGTTGGACTCTATAAGTAGACCAATCCTTCCAAGCCTTGAAGGAAACTATGTGGACTACTCCTATACTAGCCCTACCCAATTTCACCAAGACCTTTGATCTAGAATGTGATTCATTAGGGAGAGGAATCGAGGCAGTCCTCATACAAGATGGATTCCCTTCATTTTTCACCAGTAAACAATTGTCAGAGTGACATTTGGGCCAATTGATCTATGAAAAATAAATGATGGCTATTTTTCATGCAGTGGATCTATGGTGCCCTTATCTATTGGGACAACGCTTCCAAATTAAAACATGCCATAAAATCCTCAAGTATTTCCTAGAACAACACATTTCATCCCCATAGAAACAAAAATGGGTGACCAAGTTGTTTGGATATGATAATGAGATCATTTACAAAAGGGGTAAAGAAAATGTGGTGGTTGATGCTCTTTCCAAGAAATATGAAGAAGAAGGGTCCCTATTCTCCCTCTCATTCATTGTCGTTGAATGGCTTCAGGATGTTCAACAGGAATGGTTGCAGGACCCCAAAATATCTAGCCTCATCCAAAAACTACAACATGATCCCTAAGATACTCCATGGTACTCTTGGAACAATGAAGAGTTTTTCTATAAATCTTTCCTATATTTAAGCAAACAGTCAACCCTTAAATCCAAGGTGCTCTATGAGTTTCATGCTTCTCCTATTGCAGGGAATTTGGGTTTTACCAAAACTTATGAATGGTTCAAACATTATTTCTTTTGGGACGGTATGAAATAAGACGTTCACACCTTTGTGGAAAAATATGATATATGCCAATGCAATAAGGGCGAGGCTGTCAAAACTCTTGGCACACTCAATTGCTTTTGATTCCACCTACTATTTGGATGGATATTTCTATGGATTTCATTGTGGACTTACCCAAATAAGGAAATAAGTCAGTCATCATGGTGGTAGTGGATCGTCTCTCCAAATATGTTCATTTATGTTCTCTTAAACACCCATTCACAACATCTACAGTGGCTCAATTTTTTATGGATAATATCTTCAAACTCCATGGAATGACTCATTCTATTGTTTATGATCATGATCCAACTTTTACTAGTAATTTATGGGAAGAATTATTTAGGCTCCAGGGAACCCAATTGCATCTTAGTACATCCTACCATCCATAAACGAATGGCCAAATGGAAGTGGTCAACAAGTGTCTAGAAACATATTTGACGTGTTTTACATATGACTGGCAACATTAGTGGGTTCAATGGTTACCCCTAGCTGAATGGTGGCACAACACCTCTTACCATACGACCACTCACATGACTTCGTTTGAAGCAATCTACAGACATAAGCCACCATCAATTTTCCCATACATGCCAAGAATATCCAAGGTTTAGGAGGTTGAACGCAATATTACAATTTGCATGACCATTCTCCATACTCTCAAATAAAATTTGGTCATGTCCCTGTTACACATCAATATTACTCAATTTGATAAGTGTCGCATGTTCCTCTCAACTGCCGTAAGTGTCGCATGTTCCTTACAACTGTCGCAAATGTCGCATGTTGTTCACAAGTGTTGCAAACATCAAACAAAGAATACTTCCATGATGACGACACCAAGGAGACACTTAGAATACCTCAGACACTTGATTTGGAGGAAGGAGAATGATCAACTGAAATCAAGAAACTCTTGCCACTTGAAAGGAGCTCTTAAATTAGGGTTTTGAGGGAGAGTGTTCCCCTATGGCACCCTTAGGAATGCTAGAGCTCCCCCACAAGGTACTGGGGAGCATTATAACATCAAATCACCCCTCTGAAGGAGCGCTATCCATATTTGAAGCGCTGACGCTCCCCTTGAGCCTCTTAGGGAGCGCTATAGCGCCCTGATGCCCCTTTTGTGGGAGCACTGTCTAATCTGAGCAGTGGTTGATTTGTTGAGGAGAATAAGGGGATGATATTTCAAGTTTGGAAGGCAGTTGCATTCGAATTCTTGGTTCAATCAGAAGATCCTTGATCTAAGGAGGAAATTCCTCAACCTACCCTAAAGATACCTCAAGAGGTTAAGCCTCTCTTAACCTATATAAGCTGGCTCTATGATGGTGAAAAAGGGGAAGAATTGCTAGCATGAAACCTATGATCTCATAGGAAACACAAAGTGAACTAAAGGAGAGTGATCAGTGAAGCTACTATCATCCAGGTCGTGGATCTTTCGAGCAAGGGTTAGACAACGGGGACTTGACGAAGCTGTCGCATTCGCATCTATGATTGTAAGTACTGCTGTCGTTGTTCTCATTAATATGACACGCTTGGCCTGTTTCTTTCTAGTTTGTGTCTGATCTTACATGAACTTATCGTTGATAGATAGATCCATTTTCAAGCTAACATCAATAGAGTAGGAAGTGGTCATACTTTGTTTGTCTACAGGGCTCGTCGAGGAGCGAAAGATTGGAGCTCAACTCGAAGCGTGCAGGGACAAACGTCGATAAGAAGGCACTTCTGTTCTCCTTCCTCCTCATGCATTAGTTTGTATAGATCTGAAAGGAATTCAGTGTCCACGTTAAGCACTTTCTGTCTTAGAGTTAAGGGTCTAGCTCTTTGAGGCAATCTACTTGTCCGCACAGAGATTTTCCTACAACAGAAACTGGCGACTCCACTAGGGAGTCCTCGAATCGAAACCTTTTTGTTTTGATTTCTCCTCATTGAACTTGTCTCACACCTTGATTGTTCTCAGACCTAGTTCACCCATTTTTGATTGATTTCATGAGCTGATTCACTCCCTACCCCATTACACTCAACTTGATTGACGAGACCAGACTGCAATTTTTGGATTTTTTGACATTTTTAGGAGATTTTTGAACTTGGTGCCCCTGTGGTTGTGTTAACAGAGCGCCAACGCTCCTTGAGTGCCTTACACAGAGCACTATAACGCTCCTTGTCCTTTACAACAGAGCGTCAGCCCTCTTTTGGCCAAAAACTTTCCAGAATTTCTCTTTTCAAGGTTTTACCTCCGTGTTTCACTTGTTGAGCCTCCCTGTGAGTCAATGCTTCTTCTCATTCAACTGTGACATCCTTCCTTGTGAGGAACAAAAACTTTGCTTCTTAGATCTTGTAGCCTTCTTCACTATTGTTTTTGAGTTTTTCTGTTGTTTGGAGTTTGAAACCAATGCATTGTCCTTCTCTCCTTGTTGACTAAGTGAGAAACTCTGGTGAAGGACATCAGAAGCCTACAGTTCTTTTCATTTGGTCTTAGTTAAGGTCATTTTTCTTCGACATTTATTTTGGTGTGAAGTTCTTGATTTTTCTTGGATTTTTTCTTTTCTTTCGCTTCTTGTTTTGATCACAATGAGAGGGTGTATTGTTTGTACGAAACCTGCTTGTGTTGGTCTGATTTTCATTGATCCAAAAAGATCATTAGCAAGATGAGCGTTGTTTTGAATTAACCATTATTCACATACAAACAATAAAGAGACATCTTCATGATTGATTTTTCATATGATAAGGTATTTCAAAAGGTTTTAGCACCACATCGGATTTGGTTGAAGAAAATTTGTTTGAGGACATTCCTTATTAGTGCTTGTTAGTGAAAAGAACTCTCTCTCTCTCTCCCTTAGATAGATGTTCATCGAAAAGGAATGACTGCTTATCATCTTTGATGCATTTTTGGGACTGAGTCATCATTCCATTCATTTCACTTCCATGCACCCCTTTTTGAGTAAATAACAGCTATAAAATGAACGCTAATTAAAAATTATTTAGAACATTTTCTTTTCTAGGATCCTCCACCAACAATAGACTAGGACTAGTACTTTGGATTAGGCTATGAGCATAACTCTCCAAAGTTTCCAAAATGAACATTAGCGTCCTGATTTAGGGAGAGTCAAATCCAATTGTCGTATAAGTCTGCCTGGGATTCCCCTCTCACACAGGGGTTACACATGAGGTCGCATTCAAGAGAGCTACAAAGATTATCCCTCCGTGGTTTGACTAATTGTAGTGGTCAGATCATATTATGGGGATCGCTTAAAGGTAAATCCACAATTATTGCGTGGAAGCCTTTCAAGTTGATTTCAGGCTAGATACCATGCCCGTACGTTCGGATCGGACTGTCGACTGTACCCTCCCAGAGGCTGACTGTGAATTGGTAACCTTAGTGGCCATAATATTTAGGGTCTTACACAAGGTGACAGTGAAGGGAAGTCTCACTGTACCTGGAGCGAACATTGGTCAAACTCACTCGGGCTCCTTGGAGGGTAAATCCACAATTATTGCGTGGAAGATTGCACCAAGGCGTAAGTCCGTTAAGAAAGTCACCATTGTAACTATTCCACCATATCCCCGCCCCTTCTTGACTTGATCAAGCGACATTGGATTTCATCACCAACTAGTACGGTCATCGAGAGAAGGTCCCGTTTGCTTGGTTGTGGTTCTTAGATTCTATTAGCGTATGCTGTTTATTTTCGGTAGTTGGCCATAGATCTTTTCCGCCGACTCTTTTTCACCAACATCGAACCTCCACACCATTCGCAGAGGCTACAAGGACTTCCTCCAGAAAATATGGAAGGGAACACCCCTTTACCCCCTCATTCTACGGAGGAATCTCCTCAGTAGAGCGAGGTTCAAGACACTACAACTTCCCAAGAAGAAGTTCCCACTCCTTTAGAGAATTTTCAAATTGTTTCAGAGTCTCCGGAAGCTTTCTGCATTCCGAAGGGATATGAATGATGTGTCCTCCAACTCAATTCAGTTGGTGAATTTGTCGTCGTCAATCCTTCTGACATTCCAACTGGGTCTCGTTCAAACCCTTTATCCGATGACCCCTTTTGGACCGCAGACATTGTTCGAAGTCTGCCGCGCATGGTGCGAGATCTTTATGGAACAGGGATGGGTGCTGACGCACCTATAACTTACACCGTACCCTTAAACCATTTTACTAGTACTACCGTTTTTATGGCCACACCATCCATTGGTCCGAACACATCGTTCGTTGGCCCAAGGTCTACTTTTTCTCTCCAGACAGCCCATTCTATAATGGTCCCTCACATTCTGACTATTCCCACCGGTAATGCGGTGGTTAGCCAAGCTACTATTGGCACACCAGTAACACCAAGACCTACATCATCACTCCCTTTTGGGTACAAAGCACTGAATTTTACCACTACCACTACTACCCAAGTTATGCCGAGAAGTTCGATACCTATCCAACAACCCGGAGGGACCAGTCTTGGTGGTCTTAACCCATTCAGCGGTACCGGTCAGTCATTTACGTCTGGTTCTCAAATTCTGGGAACTCTACCTCAAGCTGGGGGGCAGCCTCAATCCGGAGCCTACCATCAACCGTATGGAAAAAATGTGTCTGCCACACCTAATCTATGGAATATCCCTTTTCCAGGAAACCCACAGTTCTCGGCAGGACACAATTCTCAAGCTCCACAACAACCCTCTTATGGACAAATGCCAAATCTAGCTTATAATCCTCAAAACCCATCCGGTTATCCTCCGCCCGCACATGTTTCTCAAAACACCTCAAATCCTGTGTACCCTAGCCAACACCAACCTTATACGAGAGGGCCCACTAGTTACAATTATCCACGTAACCCAGTGTATGGCCCTACTGGTGTCCCCATGCCACACCAGTATTACCCACAGGTTAACCGACAATTACCTTTTCTAGCAACCCTGGACCTTCCAGACTTGTCTCGGTTAACGAATGACCCTATTTATCATTCTCCGGTTTGGCCATCTATTCCAGCTAAACTTCCTTCTGATATCCCAAAATTCGACGGAAAGTCCGGAGAAGACCCAAACAACCACGTGATGACTTTCCATTTGTGGTGTTCATCCAACTCCCTCATGGATGATTCTATACGTTTGCGTCTTTTCCAACGAACGCTTACGGGTTCTGCAACAAAATGGTATATTGAGCTACCACGTGCCTCTCTTCACGATTTCAACTCCCTCTCTATGTCCTTCCTCACACACTTCCAACTACCCATTCGATACGAGACGAGTACTGAACTATTGACCTCCCTTTGTCAGACAACCTCCGTACATATCTTCGATCATATTCATGAATGGAGATAACGACGAAGGCTAATCAAAGCGATCATTCCTGACCAATTATTAGCGGAATGGTTCACTAAATCATTGTTACCCCAGATCGCTCGTGATATTTCCATGGGTGGTGTAGTCACCGAGGAAGAAGCTATTGCCCAAGCTCAGTACTTGGACTTAGTTTATTCACAGTCTAGTACTCTGTACGAGTTGATACCAAATGCTACCCATGCCACTAATGATCCATCCAAATCATCGTCTACCTCGCACGTGGATGGAGTTATTGGCTTCGTCAAGACCCAATCTACTTCCTAGTCGACTAGAACAATCCAGCGGTCCACTCCGGTGCCTGCTCCCAGTTCGACTGCACCCTCTTCTCCCCCCCCTCAAACTCAGGTCTCTGAGGTGAATGTGGTCCAATTGACCCCTTCACAACAACCTAGGGGCAAGAAGAAAGCAAGAAATAAACAAAAGAAAAACAATAACAACGAACAACCAAAAAATCAACCGCAAACCCCTGCTGCCGGAAAACAACCACAACGAAAACTGAAATTCCCATGTCTCATTTGTGGTGACGATCACTACACTCGAGACTGTCCACATCGCGATGAAGTGGCAAAACTTTTTAAGGGAAATTCACAACCCACTGTGCTTACTCAGCCTTTCCCACAACAACAATCTTTGGTTGCTCAAACCCCCACTCCAGGGGGCAGTTCCAACCAACCCCATGATGAGGCCTCGACAAGCGCCCACATTTACATGTTTAATGGGATTAATCTGACCACTCGCACTGCAACATATGACACGCCAGTTAAACCTGATAAACCGAAGACTACTAATGGTTCTGTACCGGACCCATTACCATCTTCCATTAGTCCTCCATCTGCTAGCCCTCCATTTGGGCCACTTCAGATTGAGAAACCTTCGTTTGACTCCATTTTACGCCCGCCTAAGAGCACTATCCGGAAATCTACCTTCAATCCTAATTCACGGGCTGCCCAAAACTACAACATTGTAGAAGATTTGGCTCAAGCACCGTGTGCTATGTCTGCCTTGGAAGTTCTACAACACTATCCCAGCCAATGTAGAACGCTCTTAGCTGCCATTGACACTTTCGATCCGGAGTCATCAAATAAACTCACGTTTAATCTGGATGATCATCAACCACGACTCTCCCACCAACTAGCTTTTCAAATTGATGTTGTTGTTCACAATCAACAAATCCACCGAACTATCTTGGATGAGGGAGCCTCTACTTGTGTCATGTCTTTAGCTTGTTGGAAAGGCTTAAAATCACATGCCCTTAACAAATCCCCTACAATGTTACGCGCTTTCGATGGGCGAGGTTTTCATCCACATGGACTTTTACAATCCTTAGTCGTCCAGTTGGGTGACAAAACTGTTACCGTTGATGTCGAGGTGGTCGATGCTCCCCTCGATTACAACCTACTACTTGGAAGAAGTTGGTTCTACACTATGACTGCCATCACCTCGTTAGTGTTTCGATGTGTACAATTCCCCCATCAAGGAAAAATTGTCACTATAGATCAACTCGATTTCTGTACACCCGACGCTCGCGTCCCTGTCACCAACAACATTCCCTTTTTGGGAGACCACCCAGTTACGTATGAAAGCGTTGGTGTTGGCTTATTGAAAGATTCTAGCCTCATGGGTACCTTCCCTACACCACTTCCACCCATTGCGCATCATATTGCCACCGTCAATATGATCTCGACTATGCCTTATCAATCCTTGGAATCATCTGATCCTTGGGTTGTACCTATTTCTATGGAATTTGATGTGCTCGGTGACACTATGCCACTTAGCCCAGCCGAGGCCACATATGTAGCTATTCAATCTGCCTCTCCCTCTTCAGACAACCCACATTCATTGACACCCGATGCCTACTCGATGCCTTCATGGTTGGATTCCCTATCGTTTGCAATCGATTACATTTCCCAAATTTTCCCTTCTGACGAATCTATTATGGAAATGCTTAGTATTGGCAATCTACCTTGGGATGATAACCATCATCGATCCTCTTTTCTTCCACCTTTGGAAGAAATCCACCAAGACATACACTCTGTCTTCCCTCCCGATGTTACCGATGCTCCACAATCTCCCATCCTCACACAAGATACTCTCTCTGAGGGGAATATGGGTAACATATCTACCACGATCATTATTGATATTTCGATCAAAGAAGGTGTCATGGAAAACATTAACCTTGGTGCTATTTGCACACCCGAAGAAGTGGTCTCTTACACCGCTTTGTTTAAATAATTCTGCAATGTCTTCGCTTGGAGCTACGAGGAAATACTAGGGATCGACCCTTCGATCGTCATGCACAAAATCAAGACTTACCCTGGCACGAAACCTGTTCGACAAAAAATCCGCTCGGTTCATCCCAAGAAAATCGCAACTATAAAGGCATAAGTTGAGAAACTTCTAAAATCTGACTTTATCTATCCTGTCCCTTTGACAGAATGGGTCTCCAACCTTGTTCCGGTTGCCAAAAAACAAGGAACCATCCGTGTTTGTGTTGACTATAGGGATCTCAACAAAGCTTGTCCAAAGGACAACTACCCTACACCCTTCATCGACCAAATCATCGATAATTGCGCTGGGAGCGTAATCTTCTCTTTCATGGATGGCTTCTCCAGGTATAACCAGATTGAAATCTTACCTACTGATCAACATAAGACAACCTTTATCTGCCCATGGGGAACTTTCACCTATCGAAAGCTACGTTTTGGTCTCAAAAATGTTGGTGCCACTTTCCAGCGGGCCATGTCATACGCTTTCCATGATATCAAGCATATCGCAGAGCCTTACCTCGACGACTTACCTGCCCACTCATCCAATCGATCCGATCATGTTGATCACTTACGGGCTATTTTTCTTCAATGTTGGTTCTACCGTATTCGCTTGAACCCACATAAGTGTATTTTTGCTGTCGAATCCGGTCGACTCCTCGGTTTCATTGTCTCTAAAGACGGGATTAGGGTGGATCCCTTAAAAATTAAGGCCATTCTAGCCTTAACCCCACCTACCAATTTAACCCAACTCCAAAGTTTGCAAGGCAAATCAAACTTCCTTCGCCATTTCATCTGTAACTATGCTGAGATAACTAAAGGATTCATGTGGTTGCTGCAAAAAAACACCCCTTTCATCTGGGATGACATCTCTCAATGGTCATTTGATGCTCTCAAGCATGCCTTGACCCACACACCTTTGTTGCACCCTCCGGAGTATACAAAGGACTACATCCTTTACTTAGCCGCCTCCACTTCCACTATTTGACGAGGTGATTAGTTTAGGAGGTATCTGCTTAGGACCAACGACCAATAACATGGTAGAATATCACACTGTCATAGAAATTTTGACCCAAGCCTCCTCCCTAGGTATCTCTCGTATCATTGTTTACTTAGATTCCCAACTCGTGGTCTATCAACTCAACCGTATCTACGCTATCCGTAATCCTATCCTGCTACGTCTCCACATGCAAGTTTGTCATCTTGAATGAATGTTTGATTACATTGAATATAGACACATTCTAGGAGAACTCAATAGTGTTTTGGATTCGTTAGCTAATTACATCATGGATCGGTATCTCGCCCATATATAAGATTTAAGGAAAGCAAAATTGTACATCACATGTAAATTAAAACACATCACAGACATCATCATGTACAAATCATTTGGCACTGTAAAAACTCGGAACTGTATATATATATATATATATATATAGCGTGACTGAAATGTTTTGATTACATCAAAAAGTATGTAGAAGAGAAAAATGTTGGGTCTTTACACCCATACAACATCGCCTGACAAGGCATACAAAAATACGATCACCAGAGAGACTCTAATATCCCTGCACTACATTGTGCTCCGAGTAACATATCACTGCATGCACTATGTGTCTCAGTAGAGAATTGACATTCTCTGGCGCTCCCACAGTGTGCCTCTACAAATGTAAAGGCACTTCTCCCCTCCGTAGAGGAGGAATGCCCATCGTGAGGCCTTGGAGGTTTCTTTCAACCTCCCGGAGACCTATCACTGGTACTCCTGGATCCGCTACAACCGGAGCACCCCCACGATGTCCTGGTATCGGTATATCGGCCAGGCGCACTGCTCCCTTATCTGCATGTTGAAAACAATACATCTTTTAAAAAACTCTTCTACATACCCAAAAAAAATACATATACATTAAAAACTTAAAAAACAAAAACTAGACAAGGTGTTGCTTAGTATCTTATCTGATGCATCCCAATCTTCCCCCGTGGGTAGAATCAAATCCATGCTCCCGCGGAAATCCACCTCAACATATGGGAAGTCTTCTATCCAGAGATACCGCCATCTCAGCCAAGCAAAGAAATCGCCAGTGAAACAAAACTCTGACTCCGCTACTAGCCTCGGAGACAGACTAGTCCACCTCTCCATCCGTGGTTCGTCCACTGGTCGCACTGCCAGTGCTATCTGAGGCTGCATATGGGGGATGCATTCTAAGAAAAATGAGACTAGAAAAGAGCCATAACTGAACTGTTTCTGTCCCATCCTGCACCGCGAAACCTGTTCCTTCACATTTCGAAGGAACCCCGCATTCTAGTTGAACAGTGTTGGTTCCAAGCACTGCACGCCATAAGCCACCTGCGATATTGACGCTAGATGTGCACTAGTACTGCCTGTCACGCTCGTGATGGCAAACAAAATGGACCGGAGGGGTAGCTCTCGGATATCCTTGCTAGGGATTCTACCCCCTACCAGTCTTGCTCCTGGGACACAGTGACGTGCCAGATACACGCCCACTTGCTCAGGTAGCGCCCTCTGCCCAGAAAAAGATATGGGAACCCCTCTTTTCAAGAGGCCATTCAAGAAATACATGTCTTCCAACTCGATGGTTAGAAGCCGTGTGCCAATCCGGAATCCTTGCTCCACAACATCCCATAAGCCGATCATGTGTTCAAGCAACAAAATCTCCTTCTTCATTTTTTGCAATTTGAAGAATTTTAGTAAGACACAAGCTCTCAATGCGGCCTGCGTGCGAGGACTCCGCAAGGCAGCCAAGTCATCAATATCATGCTCTCGTTCTTTCCACTCGATCATGGTTGCCGAAATCACCTACAAAACAAAAAATTAAAGAATTTCATTATTTCAATATTTTGACAATTTCGACAATTTCTTAAAAAAATTTAAAAACATGGAATCTAATGCCCACATTCTTTAAAGAGACCACGCCCTCTTTTACAATCATCACGCCCTCTCTTGGCCATTCAATATCCATCACACAACGATTAAAAGGTTTTTAAATGAAAACGATTTCCCTTATGGCTGCGTGGGCATATGTGAGAATTTCTTATGGTTTCTTTGCCAAAAACGACCCATCCACCCAAGTGTCAAGGCATTGGCATGTTGGCTATCACTTTCTAAAACGTTTTTGCACAAAGAATGTCTAATTCCCATCACTTTTAAAAGAGGTCGATTTGATCTTTTTGGGGCGACTTAGGGCTTCATTTTTTAAATTAAATGCTGCTATGAAAATGAATATTAAACCATGTGTTTGAAAGAAGGGGAGATGAAGATCTACCTGGTCCAAACAACGAGAGAAACGGTCAACTGTAGCTCCAGTATCAAGCGAAACAAGATCCACCTCCAAAATGAGAATCTCCACTGCTACAAATCCTTGTGCAAAATGAAATGGTAAATGGAATTTTCATTGTATTACTTTTTATAAATTTCCATTTTTTATAGTGTATAGTCATTTATGGGTTTCTATAACAATATAATGGCTTCACTAAACCTCTGGATTGTAGTTTTGACATCGCAGGTTTCCTAGCAGTTTTGATCGATTATTTACCTTGTCGCACTCATGAGCATAGTCTTAGTTCATTCTTGAGCTCGAAAATATGAGAACACACCGGGTAGACTTTTATCTCTTTTTCGGACCTGCATGGACACATGAAAAAGGAACCCCCCTGGAGTCATCTTTAAACTCTTTTCAGACTCTCTAAATATGAAAAGATCGTCGAGTTACCTTGCTTCCTTTAACACTCGTTAAAAGGTTCGAAAGGGCGTCTTTCGAGCGATAGTTTATCTCTTTTTCGGTCTCGTTAGACTACTGTACGAAAAAGAAACTGAGAGAGTTCTCTTTTAAGTGTTTTTCCAAACTCTATAATCCCGAAAAACCTTCGAATTTTCTGTCTTTGGACTCACTAAAACACACATCGACAGGCCCATACGGGATCGAACCCTTACTTATTCCAGTTCGTTAAACAAAGGAAGAGGAACTTACCGAAGGTGAGTTATATCAAGTATGTGTTATCCTCCTCGAGCTCATTAAATCAAAAAGAGGTACTCGTCTATATGGATGGGGGAAAATTTGAAAGAAGCAAGCCAAGCAGTCTCTTGAGAACATTACCAAGTAATTCTTAGAGTCACCCTTGAACACAGAACTTTGTCTTTTGCACGCATCATAATCCGCCGAACCTCTACACTGAGCCAATCCTTTGAGTCTCTTTCACTCCTTTGGGTCACCTGACGCAAGTCACAACATCCATTGCATCATAAAGTGTTTGTCCATGTCATGTTTCTACTGATGTGCCTCAGTGTTCAAGAGAAGTATCCACCTCGAGAGTCAGCCATCACAAATATCTTGCCTCAAAACCCATGTCAGTCCATGTTCTTTTGATCTACCAATTACATCTCTATGTTCGTTTCATGTCGTTGATGGGGGATACATCAAGGCCCTACCTCGAAGAGTCTATTCCTGTCGAATTCAACACATTATCCGGGAATTAGGCTTAGAAACTAGTTAGTACTTTGGGACCTGCATGCCTCAATGGCAGGCCTCCTCACATTCGATAGTAGGTTTACATCATTGACCTCTGATCGGATGATTCCATGGATGTTCGACTCCAACTCATCTATTCACATTCGTTGGAATGTACTAAGGTACCTTGGGAATCATTGACATTAATGATGATCTCCCTCGCACTTGTTAACGGTTTACACCATTGACCAGTAATCAAGTGGTTTCTGCCATGTTCGACATCAGGACATCTATTCACATGGTTAGATTCATACCACATTGGGATTGGTAAGAAGACCCTGGGTTGAGTGATCACTTTGGTATATGCTTTACCCAGGTTGCAAAGGAGTTTCTCTGGGACAAATGATACATACACTGTTATATAGATCCACTTCGTATTGGTCGTGGCTATGTCTTGTCATCTCGTAGATCCACTGTGTATTCTTCGTGGCTATGATCAGTCTAGGTCATCAGAGTATAGATCCACATTGTATCCTTGGTGGCTATACCTTTTCATCAATACAATTATGGATCCGCAGTGTATTTTATGGCGGCCATATCTTGCAAGTCTTGATCACCCAAGCACAGGTATGTCTGCCTTGGGTTTTGAAACATGTCATGATATTTGTTGGATGTTTGTGTGCAGCTTCCGTCAGGTTCTCTGAGTCTATACCCTTGCTTGAAAAGTCTAAAAAGCATTTCAGTTATCAGTTCTCATCTTCTAACTTCATGCTTTGGGGGGCAATCTGTTACACATCAATATTACTCAATTTGATAAGTGTCGCGTGTTCCTCTCAACTGTCGTAAGTGTCGCATGTTCCTTACAACTGTCACAAGTGTCGCAAACATCAAACAAAGCACACTGCCATGATGAAGACACCAAGGAGACACTTATAATACCTCAGACACTTGATTTGGAGGAAGGAGAATGATCAACTGAAGTCAAGAAACTCTTGCCACCTGAAAGGAGCTCTTAAATTAGGGTTTTGAGGGAGAGCGCTCCCCTATGGCACCCTTAGGAGTGCTGGCGCTCCCCCAAAAGGTACTGGGGAGAGTTATAACATCAAATCACCTCTCTGAAGGAGCGTTATCCATATTTGAAGCGTTGGCTCTCCCCTTGAGCCTCCTAGGGAGCGCTATAGCACCCTGATGCCCTTTTTGAGGGAGTGCTGTCTAATCTGGGCAGTGGTTGATTTTTTGAGGAGAATAAGGGGAGGATCTTTCAAGTTTGGAAGGTAGTTGCACTCGAATTATTGGTTCAATCAGAAGATCCTTGATCTAAGGAGGAAATTCCTCAACCTACCCTAAAGATACCTCAAGAGGTTAAGCATCTCTTAACCTATATAAGCAGGCTCTATGATGGTGAAAAAGGGGAAGAATTGCTAGCATGAAACCTATGATCTCATAGGAAACACACAGTGAACTAAAGGAGAGTGATCAGTGAAGCTGCTATCATCTAGGTCGTGGATCTTTCGAGCAAGGGTTAGACAAAGGGGACTTGACGAAGCTATCGCATTCGCATATACGATTGTAAGTACTGCTGTCATTGTTCTCATTAATATGACACGCTTGGCCTGTTTCTTTCTAGTTTGTGTCTGATCTTACATGAACTTATCGTTGATATATAGATCTATTTTCAAGCTAACATCAATAGAGTAGGAAGTGGTCATACTTTGTTTGTCTACAGGGATCGTCGAGGAGCGAAAGATTGGAGCTCAACTTGAAGCGTGCAGGGACAAACGTCGATATGAAGGTACTTATGTTCTCCTTCCTCCTCATGCATTAGTTTGTATAGATATGAAAGGAAGTTAGTGTTCACGTTAAGCACTTTCTGTCTTAGAGTTAAGAGTCTAGCTCTTTGAGGCAATCTACCTGTCCGCAGGGAGATTTTCCTACAACAGTCTCAAAACCACAAGAATCAACAAGCAAATCAAGGTCATTTTGAACGTCAATTTGCTAAGGGGACCAAGTCTTTCTCCCTCAAAAACCTTACAAGAAGAATTCACTCAAATATTAGTAGTGTCAGAAAATTGCCCCCAAATTCTATGGTCCTTATACTATTATCAAACATGTGGGACCAATGGCCTATCAGTTAGCTTTGCTCAACAACTCCAAGCTACATCCTATCTTTCATGTCTCCTGCTTGAAGAATGTGATTGGCACCAAGTGTCGTGCTCACACCAATATACCAGAGTTGGATGAAGAAGGTTCAATTTGGTTGCAACCACAAGCTGTATTGGACCAGTGAGAGTGTAATCTCCATTACTGCTCCATCCAGGAAGTGTTAGTTCAATGGAAGGATACTCCACCAGAAGATGCCACTTGGGAGCTGACTAATATTCTACAGAAATTTTCTCATCTTAAGCCTTGTGGACAAGTCTCTTTTTAAGGGGGATGACATGTTAGAGACCTAACCTCCCTAACCCATCACATAGATAGAATAATATATTTTCCATGTAATAAAGGTTGCAATTAGTTAATAAGGCCTATTTAATAAATATGAAGAAGTTAATGTAAGAATACCTAATAGAATCTTCCAATTATAGAAAGATATTCATCCTGGATGTTCTTTAGAGGATATAATTAGTATAAATAAGAGTACAAGTCATGAGAAAGATTTGTATTACAAATTATTGTAATAGAGCGGTGCTCTGTTGGAGGTTTCCCCCTCGAAGAGGTAAGTGAACATTTCTCCCATTTCAATAAAGGTATCATTTTGGTGTGTTATTCTGTATATTTTGTTGTTTTGTTGGTAATTTTTGTTATATTCTTGTTTCTTATCAATATCACATAACCAGGTGCATAACAGTTGGGGCTTCACACCCACAAGAAATCCTAATTTGATGTTGACCTATGGAGGGGCTTCAATCATGACCCCTAAGGATTGTATATAAATGAGAGAGGTCATTGTCACATTTGATATTGTGTTTGTGTGGAGACATCATGGAGTTAGCATAAGTGAGTAAACACTTATGCTAGGAGATATGGTGATTTTAGTGAGGTGATTTTGTATCCATGACAAGTGATTATGTAGTTTATAGGTGATTATGTAGTCCTAGTTGATTATGTAGCCATAAGTTACGATAACTACAGAAAGTCAACATTTCTATAGTCACAGGTGATTTTGTAGCCACAAGTTTTGGTAGCTACAAAAAGTGGTAGCTTTGGGTGGTTCTGTCCACATGTTTCAATAGCTATAGAAAGTGGCAGGTTTAGTAGATGCAGGTGATTTAACAACTACAAAAAGTTGGTAGTTCAGTAGCTGCAATAGATCTGCAAATTGGAATTGTTTCGAGTATTTTGTTGAGTTTGTATTTTACTGATTTTTTATGTTTTGAGGAGGACAAGGTTGTCCCCAGATTTGTTCAAATTGTGTTGATTGGGAGGGATGGTTTTTCCCTCAGATTTTCTAAATTTCATAAAGGTTATAGAACCAAAATTTGTGTCTCAACTGTGTTGATGATTCATCTCTGATCTTTTGTGTTTCCATTGCATATAATTTCAGTCAATATTTTCAGTGTAAAATTGTTTAGTAATAACAACTAGGGTTTTACTGTTAGCTCATTAGGAAGAAATTTTAAGATCTGAAAATTAGTCACATAGAGTTGCATGTGAAAATTGAAATAATGTTGAGGTAGATGAGAATATTACCTCCTAAGAATATTCCCTACAAAATAGGGTGTTTTCCTAAAAAATAGGGAGTCTCCTAAAAAAAGAGGTGCCTCTCCTCTTAAATTTTGACTCAATTAGACTTCATTTAGACTAGTGGAGGCAACTCATGCATGGAAAATTCGATTTTAACACCAGAAGTTGCAAGTTCACCTTGTTTTTCTCACCGGGAGAGTGCATATCACATGCATGTGGACATGAGGGTGAATAAATTGAAAATGCATGCATTTCTCTCACCTTCAGACTTGTGACTCATTTAACTGATGATTGCATTGACAATTGACTTAGACTAGGTGGCATATAACTCTGGTTTTTGCTAGTAAGTGTTCAAATCAATCTTGACCACTACTATGGCACTTCAAATCACTATAGATCCTATCTAATACGCATTCACTTAGGCATGTAGCTACCTATGGTGCATTCCCTTATCCATGTAGCTATCTATGGCACATTTACTTAGCCATTGGGATATACATTGGGTGTATTGTTCATCCTACTATTCATGTAGTGTTAATACAACTATATTATTTCTCTCATTCTTGCTTCTCTCTCTCTCTCTCTCTCTATTTCTTTTTGCAAGCTTTGTGTGAATTTTCTCTAGATAGGTTCTCTGTGAAAGGTTTCATGGTTTCACCCAAACTTCACATGGTATCAAATATTGTGAGGAGAATATTCTCCTAGAAAAATATTTTCCCTAGACTATAGGAGACTGAATAATGACTAGTAAACATAGTGTAAAACTTAGGAAAAATAATTCCTAGGTGTGTGTGAAGTATCTCCAACACCCCCTTGAACATCACTATGGTGAAAATAAAGAATGGGTCTCGACAACGAGGCCATGTTAGGTACCCAAATAAAAATGGCCCAAATACTTCAGCAAAACAACCTTGGATATTGCATCCCTGAGGGTGCCAACAAGAAGAAGCCAAAAGATCAGAATCCCAAGAAAGGAAATTCTACCCATTCTTTGATTGCCATCAACTCCTCTCCTGATGCTTGGATCGTAGATTCAGGTGCATCACACCACATGGCAGCCACAAAAGGAGTCTGTTCTTCATTGGATGCATGCAAAGGTCCTCTTGATATGATGGTGGACAAATCTCTAGTCGAGGTCACCGAAAAAGGAAGAATTGAACTCACAAATGGAAGCTTCGAGAATGTGCTACACGTTCCCAAACTCTCTGTCAATATTCTCTCCGTGAATCATATGGAAAACTCTGGCATCAGAAAGAGATTCATATTCACACCTGATGCAGTGGATACCTTTGACATGCAAACCAATTCCAAGGTTTCTACTGGTGAGGTAAATCATCAATCCAGACTCTATACATTTTCAGAATTTATTGAACCATATTCTGCATTACTGCTTACCCATGTTGATGAAAGCAATAGGATATGGAACAAAAGGTTAAACACATTTCAATTGTATCAGAGCCGACAAATTTCTAGGAACAAGACACACCATATTATTTTTGCAGGTATCAAAGATTAAAGAAAACGAAAAAATGGATTTTCCAAAATAATTCCTAGGTGTGTGTGAAGTATCTCCAATACCCCCTCGGAACATCACTATGGTGAAAATAAAGAATGGGTTTTGGAAATGAGGCCATGTTAGGTACCCAAATACAAAAGATACACTAAAATAAATGAGGAAAGAGGGAAAACCTCATGGGAACCCCCACCCCCCCTCAAAGTACAATGTATATAAAAATAAGATTTGGCAGTTGCTAGGAAACTGTGTCCTTCACTCCAAGATGAGTACGCAGAGAATGGAACTTCTCCTCAGTGAAGGTCTATGTGAATATTTCTACAGTCTTTTATGTTGAAGGAAAAAATTGCAGGTTGATTATCCCCTCATGTATTAAGTCTTAGATGTAGTGCATGTGGATCTCGATGTGCTTTGTCTGCTTCCTATGAACTGGATCTCTACAAAACTTTCAAGTGCTCTAATTGTCACACCAGATGACAATCCATCGATGAAATTGAATGCCCAACTCAGTGAGAAAATGTCGTAGCTACATAGCCTGAATGGTTATGATAACTACCCCTTTGTACTCTGCCTCGACTGAAGATAAAGAAACAACATCTTGCTTCTTGCTCGACCAAAAAATAGGCTTGAAACCAAGACTGAGTGAGTAGCTAGATGTAGACTTGCAATCAATGTTGTCATCCACCTAGTCAGAATCGGTGAACCCGATGAGGTCCAATGTATAGTCTACTGCATAGTGAATCCCAAAGGTGATGGTGCCCTGTACGTATCGAAGGATACACTTTGCAGCCTTCCAATGTAGCTCATGCTACTCCTTCATGAACCTAGATATTGCTCAAAATGCATAAGAGAGGTATGGTCTGGAGTGTGTGAGATATAACAAGATCCCCATTAGCTATTTGTACAGTGTGTCATCAACCAGTGGAGTGTCCTTGCCATCCTCAAGTCTGACTCCTGATAGGAAAGGAGTCGGGGTAGACTTGAAGTCTGTCATGTGAAATATCTCAAGGAGATATCGTGCATAATTGGCATGAGGCAATTTGATTCATGATGCATCCCGACTGATCTTGAGTCCAAGAAAGAAATGTAGCAAACCCATGTCCATCATCAAGAACCTGTCATGCAGAATCCTCTTGACTACAACAATCGCTGAAGTCGAGCAACTGGTGATCAGAAAATCATTAACATACAGAACTAGGAGTAGAAGTGAATCAACCATCCTGAGAATGTAAACATTCGGGTTTGACTTACAACATACAAATTTCTGTGACAATAGGTAGTGTTAGCTCCTAGAAAGTCAACCTCTCAAGTCAATCTTTTCACCAAAATTTGGTCATGTCAAATAAAGTTGATAGGTGACTAAATGGTCATATAGGGTTTTTGTCCTAAGTTTTATTGCTAAAGTCAAGCCATCTATATCCTAAGGGTGAGTCACAAGTTGTAAGAGTCACTCATGGTCCATAATGACCCATCATTACACATCAGATCATAACTTGACCTTTTATTTGTCATTTTTCTCCATGATGACGAGTTTGTAGTGAAAACATCTATTTTTCCATTATGTGCGCTACCAACTCGGGAGGATGCCTTATTTTATGATTTAAGGTATTTTCAAGTGGTAAAAGGACATCAAACAAGTTTCTATATGCTCTGAAGCCATCATAAATCTTTTAAATTCTCCTCCAAAGCTTCAACTCACCATCAAAGAAGTATTGTTAAAGTTTTCTTGGAAACCAAGGAAGTTTTGTCTTTAAGGGTTTGACAAGATCTAGATAAAGGTGGAGGTGATAGAAGTATTCTAGACTTCCTTCATCAGTTTTGCAGTGGTAAAATATGTATGTGGCATGATCACAAAGCTTCATTTTTTGTCTCAAACATCCAAAGTCTTATGAACAGTCATTTGATATACATTGTGAAAGGAAGATATTAATGCATTATTACTAAGATTAAGCATGAGTAATATCAGTAAAGATCAAGAAACTACAGTAGTATGTGCTCTATTGAAATAAGCCTTCCAAGCTACATTTTCATATGCCTTGCATGCTTTTCTAAAGCACTTGAAGTGACATTGTGGCATAAACTCTAATTGTGAATAATGATGCAAGAAAGAGCCTACATGATAAAAAATTGATATGCCCTAGCATATGACAGGTTATATTATATCATATCAGGTCTAAATAAGCCTCTCTCAGCCTTCATTTCACTTTTATAGTCATGTTTTCATGCACAAATGTTAAAAAGATCATCGACAAAAAGTTGGTAGCGCAAACTGTGTTTTTCTTATGTATTGCGCTACCAACTCTTCAAACTTTCAACATGGATGAGATTTGGTCAAAATTCGAATTGGAAAGAGGATTTTTGGGTCAAAGTGGCCAAATAGTTTTGAATATAAGATAATCCCCCATCAAATCATGCAGGTGGCACTTCGTTTCCTCAATGGAAACATTATAGGGATCAAATCCTGGATTGTAGGAATATGACTAGATTTTGGAAATCTGTGTTTTCCTGTTTTAGTCACTTTATTTGGAGATAGATTCTGACGAGATGGAAATGTATTTTTGGAAAGTGAGAGAGGCTTTTCACAAGAACGATCTCCTCTTCCAAAATATATCTTTGTTTTCTAAAATATGTTTTGATTCGAGAGGTATAGGTCAATATTTGAGCAACATATTTCCATAAATTTTATACTCTGTTTTTGCTAGCCAACTCACAATTTCGGATTTGAGTTGGATATCTTTAAATATCTAAAGATGGGTGAAGTAGTTATGAGATCCATTAATTTTGCATCTAGATAAGCATATAATGTATCTATAAAAAGGATCAAAGAGCAAAGCAAGTGGTTCGAATATGGAGAGATTTTGAGACTCTTTTTATTATAAAGACTTTGATATATATCCTGGAATGATAAGCTTCTTTCACTAATTATTGTTTAGACCTTCATATTTCTTTCTATTACTGTACTTATGATTGAATTTAATGTTCATTTTTTTTGTTTACACAATGATTGATTTACATCATTAAATGATTGCATTGGTGGACAGAAACATAAGTAGTTTTCCTTGTTATATTCAACCTTTTGTATATGCTTTTAATGTGTATAATCTTGTTGATATAGTGAGTGTTCTTCATCCATCTGAGTTTAAAACAACCCTTTGATCAATACCTTTTGAGAGCCTTATCTTGTTTTCATATGTTCAATGTATCTTGAGTGAGTGAGTGAGTTATCCATTTCTGATCCAATTTTATATATTTCATTAAATATTCGATAAAGTTTCCAAGCTTACTCAACCTACAACCTAGAGAGAATCTTGGAGTGATAACAAATTGGCGCCGCTACTGGGGAGAGGAGTTTGAAGAAAGCTTCCCTGGGAGATGACACAGTTCTAGATTTTGATGATAGACAAAGGATGGGCATCATATTGGTTGTAATCTTCTATTTGGCGACTCCATGAAGGACAAATTCAATGGTGACTTCACAATCTTCAAATGTCAAAGACATTTGCTGCTCTTTTGGCTAGGAGGTTTGCACCTCTTAAATTTTTTGTAGTCCCTGGCTTCCCACATCCCGTACCCCTTATGGATATTTTGGGAGACTTCCTTCCTCGGTTTAGAGAAAGGAAAGAGGATAATCCTTCAGATCACCTTATCAGATTTCATCAATGTATTGTTCAGTTACATATACATGATGAATATATGCTCATGAAGATGTTTATGTATTCATTGGAAGGGGATGCTCGCAAATGGTACAGATCCTTGCCTCCTTCTAGAATATATTCTTTAAAAGAATTTCATTTAGCATTCCATCATCGATGTGAAAGGTATTTTTCTAAGGAACTTCTTTTTGAGCATTGTCGTGAGGAGTTTCATTCATATATTCAACATGTTGTTTCTTCTAGTAGTGAGGATGAAAGTGAATATATTAATGAAGATACATATAAGGATGAAGTTCTTTCTATTGCTACTTCCCAAGAAAAATATCTACCAGATATAAATGATGATAATACTGATGATTGCATTTCTGAGGATGCTTTAGATCTTGCTCCTTATGAACCTATTGATTCAAATCTAGATAAGAAGGATGATAATGATGAGGAAGAAGGTGATGTTATTCAAAATCATATTGTTGATGATTATATGCAGAAATCTTCATCTCTACCATTAGGATTGTATCCTGATGTTCCCATATTTGACAAATATAGTGACGATGAGAAAGATTTCAAAGTTTATGAAGGCTTGTTGATTAATGGAATATAATCTAGTTCTAATTTTCAGCAAGGAGATGATTAACAATGCATGCATGCTATGGTTGATGATAGTTATGAGTCTGTTGTTCAAAATTCCAATAAAGATCCTCTTATTTTTTACTCATCTTTCAAAGATATCATTGTTGGAGAGAGTAATCTACAGTTCTCTCATGATATATTTTTAAAGACTCATCCTTCATTCGATCATTATGGATACAATGATGTAGAAGATCAAGAACATATCTCTTCTTCTCTCTTAGAATTTTTCAACTGTGATGGGCTAGCACATCAATGGTGATGGATCCGAGTCACATAGATATAGAAAAGAGGAAGAAATACACGAGAAATCAATGATTTTAAACCTGTATGATGTTGATCATGGTTTTGAATATCCCGTGGCAACTTTACTTGAGTCTTATCTCTCAGACTCTCTTAAGATTTTAAATTTTATCATATCACTTACATTTGTTAGTGAGTACGATCTCCTGAAAGAGTTTTTACAGTCACTATTATGCTTTTATTATTATCTTCTAATCAGTGGCATAAAAAAGAATCCTTTCAGTCATGAGTTTACTTGTATGGCTTCATTGGAAGCATGATTTCACTTGATCAACAAGTAGTACAGTTGATTTTATTAGGAGTGTACATGAATAAGCTCAGTAATTGAGCTTTTGTTTTCAATTTGTAGTATGAAGGTTTTCAGTTTTCAATGAATAAGCAAAGATGTTTTCAGTATATCAGGGTATGACATAAGTGAATATCAAATCTTGAAGGTTTTTAGGGGATTGGTTGCACAGGGCCGATGAATCCATAGCCCAATGGACAAGGCGACTAGAACTACTAGGTTATTGGAAACCTCACATGGAAGTTTCCATCCCAGTTGGAGCCAGATGTTAGCGCCTAGAAAGTCATCCTATCAAGTCAATCTTTTCACCAAAATTTGGTCATGTCGAATAAAGTTGATAGGTGACTAAATGGTCATCTAGGGTTTTTGTCCTAAGTTTTATTGCTAAAGTCAAGTCATCTATATACTAAGGGTGAGTCACAAGTTGTAAGAGTCACTCATGGTCCATAATGACCCATCATTAGACATCAGATCATAACTTGACCTTTTATTTGTCATTTTCCTCCATGATGACGAGTTTGTAGCGCAAACAACTATTTTTCCATTATGTGAGCTACCAACTCGAGATGATGCCTTGTTTTTATGATTTAAGGTCTTTTCAAGTGGTAAAAGGACATCAAACAAGTTTCTATATGCTCTGAAGCCATCATAAAGCTTTTAAATTCTCCTCCAAAGCTTCAACTTGCCATCAAAGAAGTATTGTTAAAGTTTTCTTGGAAACCAAGGAAGTTTTGTCTTTAAGGGTTTGACAAGATCCATAGAAAGGTGCAGGTGATAGAAGTATTCCAGACTTCCTTCATCAGTTTTGCAGTGGAAAAATATGTATGTGGCATGATCACAAAGCTTCATTTTTTAATCTCAAACATTCAGAGTCTTATGAATGGTCATTTGATCTACATTGTGAAAGGAAGATATTAATGCATTATTACTGAGATTAATCCTGATTAATATCAGTAAAGATCAAGCAACTACAGTAGTATGTGATCCATTGAAATAATCCTTCCAAGCTACATTTTCATATGCCTTTCATGCTTTTCTAAAGCACTTGAAGTTTCATTGTGGCATAAAATCTAATTGTGAATAACGATGCAAAAAAGAGCCTAAATGATAATAAAAAATGATATGCCATAGCATATTACATGTTATATTATATTATATCAGGTCTAAAAATGCCTCTCTTAGCCTTTAGTTCACTTTTATAGTCATTTTTTCATGCACAAAGGTTAAAAAGATCATCTACAACAAGATGGTAGCATAACCTGTGTTTTTCTTGTGTATTGTGCTACCAACTCTTCAAACTTTCAACATGGATGAGATTTGGTCAAAATTCGACTTGGAAAGCGGATTTTTGGGTCAATGTGGCCACATAGTTTTGAATATAAGATCATCCCCCATTAAATCATGCAGGTGGCTCTTCGTTTTCTCAATGGAAACATTCTAGGGATCAAATCCTAGATTGTAGGAATATGATTAGATTTTGGAAATCTGTGTTTTACTGTTTTAGTCACTTTCTTTGGAGATATATTATGACAATATGGAAATGTATTTTTGGAAAGTGAGAGAGGTTTTTCACAAGAACTAGATCCTCTTCAAAAACCTCTCTCATTTTTCAAAAATATGTTTTTATTCTGTATATATAGGTCAATCTTTGAGAAACATATTTCCATAAATTTTATACTCTGTTTTTGCTAGCCACCTCACAATTTCGGATTTGAGTTGGATATCTTCAAATATATAAATATGGGTGAAGTGGTTATGCGATCCATTCATTTTGGATATAGATAAGCATATAATGTATCTATAAAAAGGATCAAAGAGCAAATCAAGTGGTTCGAATATGGAGATCTTTTGAGACTCTTTTTATTATAAAGACTTTGATATATATTCTGGAATGATAAGCTTCTTTCACTGATTATTGTTCAGACCTTCATCTTTATTTCTATTTCCGTACTTATGATTGAATGTTGTGTTCATTTGTTTTTTTTACACAGTGATTGATTTATGTCTTTAAATCATTGCATTGGTGGGCATAAGCATTAGTAGTTTTCCTTGTTATATTAAGCCTTTTATATATGCTTTTAATGTGTATAATCTTGCTAATATAGTGAGTGTTCTTCATCCATCTGATTTAAAAAAAAACCTCTTATAGATACCTATTGAGAGCCTTATCTTGTCTGGATATGTTCAATGTATCTTGAGTGAGTGAGTGAGTTATCCATTTCTGATCCAATTTTATATATCTCATTAAATATTCGATTAAGTTACCAAGATTACTCAAACTACAACCTAGAGAGACTCTTGGAGTGATAACTGGTAGGAGTCCATCTTAACATACCATTCCCTTGGGGCCTACTTGAGGCCATAAAGATAATTCTTCAGTCGACAAACCAAAGATGAATCCTGCAAAAATCCCTGGGGTTGTTCCATATAGATATCCTTAGAGAGATCTCCATGAAGAAATGCATTCTTCACATCAATCTGATGGACTTTCCATCCTTTGGTTGCCACACTGGCAAGTTCCAAACATATGGAATCCATATTTGCTACTGGAGTGAAGGTCTCATCATAGTCAATACCATGAAATTGCTGAAAGCCTTTGGAAAATAGCCTACCTTTGTATCTACTAACCTATCCATCCGCTATGATCTTGGTCCTGTAGACCCATATGCACCTGAAAATTTTCTTTCCCGAAGGAAGGGGAACCAAATCCCATGTTTGGTTCTCGAGGAGGGAGTTGTACTCCTCATACATGGTGGATTCCCAAAAGGGATTTCCAGCAGCCACGCCATAGGACTGTGGATATGAATACTGAACCAAGAAAATATGCCTGGGTGGCATCGATTCAGTGGCAATGAGTGCAAGAGGAGTCTCCTTGAAATCAGAACGAGTCCTCCTAGTATCATCTGGATCTCCAACAAGATCTCATGCATCATGAAGAGTAGTCTTGGCCCACTTGGGCCTCGGCTCTGGCTCTACATCTGGATCTACATGCACTGACTCTGCATCTGACTGTACTGACTCTATATCTGGATCATATGAATCCTTTGAATCATAAATCTCATTTGAAGAAGAGTCGACATGTGCATGCTCATAATCTCTAAGAGGCGGAAGAAGAAAAGTGTTTGCATACGGCTACTGAGGTACATGCGAGACACTTTCCTTGAATTGGACACTTCACTCAATGATGAGCTGGTCCGAGGAAAGATCAATGAGTTTGTATACCTTCACACCGTCGGGGTATCCAAAAAAGATACACTCTGTGCTCTGCAGATCAAATACCTTCCTCTTCTCAGAGGGAATCCTGGCCCATGCACGTGAACTGAAAATATGGAAGTGGGTCACTTCCAGTTTGAGGTTTCTCCAAGCCTCATATGGGTTCTTATCCTTGACAGATCTATGGGGAGATATGTTTTGGATGTAGGATGCACAATTAAGTGCTTCAACCCATAATCTCCGTGGAAGTGACTTTGCATGTAGCATGCAAGATGCCATCTCTTTTAAAGATCTATTTTTCCACTCAACAACTCCTTTTTACTACAGAGTATAAGGAACCATGTGCTGCAACTGAATCTCGGTCTCATGACAAATATTTTTTATCTCATGGTTAACATATTCTCCCCCGTTATCTATTCAAAGGACTTTTATCTTCTTTCCTGATTGTGTCTCAACAAGGGCTTTGAAATATTTAAGGTGTTGAAAGACCTCTAATGTTTTCTTGAGAAAGAAAATCCATGTGAAGCGTGAGGAATCATCAACAAAAATGAGTACGTACCTTTCTTTATTGATTGATGGATGTGAAAAAGGGCCCATGAGGTCACTATGGATCATATTTAAAGGAAAGGGAGCTTTGTGAGTCTTTCCTTTGTCAAATTTCTCTTGAGGGTGTTTTCCAACAACACATCCCTCACAAATTCCTTTGGGGAAGTGGATGTCAGGTAGACCATCAACCATTCACTGCTTGCTAAGTTGTTGCATATATCTAAAATTTAAATTCCTGAACCTTTCGTGCCATATCCTACTGCTTTCATCAACATGGGTAAGCAGTAATGCAAAATTTGGTTCAATAAATTTAGAAAATGTATAGAGTTTGGATTGATGATTTACCTCACTGGTAGCAACCTTGGAATTGGTTTGCATGTCATAGATATCCACTGCATTAGGTGTGAATATGACTCTCTTTCCAGTTCCAGAGTTTGTCATCTGATACACGGAGAGAAGATTGATGGAGATTTTGGTAATGTGTAGCACATCCTCGAAGCTTCTGTTTGTGAGTTCATTTCTTCCTTTGTCGGTGACCTTGAATGGAGACTTGTCCCCCATCAGAATAGGAGGACCTTTACATGCATCCAATGAATAATAGACTTCTTTCGTGGCTTGCATGTGGTGTGATGCACCTGAATCTATGATCCAAGCATCGGGAGAGGAGTTGATGACAATCAAAGCATGGATAAAATTTCCTTTCTTGGGATTATGATCTTTTGGCTTCTTCTTTTGGGCACCCTCAGGGATGTGATTTACAAAGTTGTTTTGTTGAAGTATTTGGGTCATTTGATTTATCTGTTTCTGCATACATGCAGATTATGGATGGAATCCTTTATGGAAGTAAGTTCATTTCTCCCCTTTTCTTCCCTTTCCACCTTTGGATTTGGAAGTATCGTTGAAGGGTTTTGATTACCCTTCCTTATTTGGATTTGCATGTGCATTCCTTTTTTCTTTGTCTTTATATTTCTGATATTGATGATCACTACCATATAGCACAGTAAGTGCATGCACCATTGGGCCTTTGATTTTTTCCATGTTGATAAGCTTTTTCTTCTCTTGTGTCAGAGATTCAATAAAGACCTCAAGAGAGGGCATCTTCTAGGTGGCTCCATAGGCGAGCCTAGCTGAATGAAATGTGGATACAAACACTAAGTATTCCGGACCAAGTTTGGAGAGAACGGTGAGAACTATTTGTTTCTCCTCCTTATATTTATCAACCCTGCAATCCTTGAGTTCCGAAATCAAATCCTTATATTTGGTAAAGAAATCTTGAAGATTGTCGAAGGTTTTTGGATCCAATGTGAGCAATTCCACCTCTAGCATGTGTCCCCTCATCTTGTACTGTTTTCCAAAAATCCCTTCCATGGTGGTCCAAGCTTCATTGTGGGTTTTACAGGAGGATATGTGAAAGAGGAGTTCAGGAGAAATGAGATTGCAAATAGTTCCGAACGCTTCATCCATTCGATTCAAATACTTGGATTTTTTCATGGCTGATGTGGGTTCGGTCTCTTTTTCCATGGTTAACCTATATAATCCTTTGCCTCGAAGATGAACTATCATCTTCTCCTTCTATGCAAAGAAAATGTACGGTGTAAGAATGAATTCTTTTGGAAATTCCATTTTTCTTTTGTCTTCAATCTTCAATACCTACACAAATAATCTGGTGGGTATTTGTCCTAGAGATATGTCGGCTTTGATACCATGTAAATGTGTTGAACCTGCACATAATAGATCTAGATAGAAAATGGCATACACAGTTTGTAGAGAAAATATGAGAAAAGAGAAGAAAATGACAAAGAATGGAAGAATTCCCATTAACCAAATGAATGAATGATAATTTACACATGATATACTCTATATAACTCAACTAATGTGCACTGGAGGAGAAGCTAATGTGCCATAGTGGTGGTCTAGAGTGATATGGAAACACACCAACAATTATGGGAGTAAAGTGTTCGATAACACAGGTATTCCAACAAAGGATGAACACCTTTAGTAACCACTCACACAACCAGATCAAAGATCAACACACCGATGTTTTGATGTGGTAAAACCCATATGGGGAAACATCCACAACCCTAGCCAACGTGACCACTTGGAGTAGTTTATTAATGCCAAAGAAAAAGATTACATAGAGATTTTACAAGAGAGTTTCTCACAATCGATCATCGGAAAATGACCCTCCATGCTCTTTAAATAGAGATCATGGACCAATCAGGTGTTAATCCACAGATCAATGGCCGTTAAGATCGAGGATAATATGAACCATCAGATCACTCTATGTCGGGAACATATCGTGACCATTGGATTTCCTAACTACAAATGCATACTAATGCATAATAAAGAAGCACACTTTTACCTAAAAACACATTAGACCAAGTAGATCGTAACTAACTCCTAAGTGTCTAAATATCCTAACATAAACTGCCACCTAGTCTAATCTCTAAAGAAGTTACGGGAGTTAACTGCGACCTAGTCTGAGTTAACTAGTCTCTCAGTTTTCGGTTAGTTGACTAAAACAAAGTGAAGTGAGGAGGAGATTAGGGAATCATGAGTAATGCACTAGTCTGGTGATGATCCCAAGGACAATTCACATTAGCTGGTGATGATCCCATTGCTGCATGGTGATGATCCCAATGTGGCATCTAGACTCCACTCAATCGATCAAACTGAAATGTGAAGTGAAGAGAATATTCTCCTAGAGGAATATTCTCCCTAGACTATAGGAGATTGAATAATTACTAGTAAACATAGGGTAAACCTTAGGAAAAATAATTCCTAGGTGTGTGTGAAGTATATCCAACACAAGGTGCAAAAGCACTTATTTGCATGTTCATAAGATAAATGCAGTCAGAAAGATATGGAAATTCTTCTCATGCCACACAATTATTTTGAGTGGAAGACACATATTCTATTTTATCTTAGATATAGAGGATTATATCAAATAACTATGGCAACAAAAGTAGAGCCTAATTTTACCGATGAGAAATTCAGTGTCATGTTGAATCAATCTCAACTCTAGACAAAGTATGGACGAAATTGGAGTTCATATTTGAGAATAATAAATATTAATAAGAATGCATGTAGGAGATTGACAAGACAAAGCCAACAAAAAATCCACTGGAATAAAAAACTTCTCAATTTGCAAAGACTTTTGCATGGACTGTGCATGCATATTAGGAGCCACATGAAGACACTTTTAATGCACCATGCATGAATTTTAGGAGCCACATGTGGAAGATATTGAGCATTCAAATCATGAGCCGGATAGGGATGATTTTAAGGATGGAAATTTATTTTAAAATGTAGAAACCTTGGCGAATATTACTAATCCTTCATATGACAACTATAAATGTTTGGTGATAGTTTTGTAAAAATATTCAAATTTCTAAGGATTTTATATAGTTTTTATAAAATTTTGGCGATTCTTAAGGTAAAATAATTGTATCCTACAGAATTTGGGCGAATCATTTTTAAAACAACGAATCTCATTTTTGGAAAAACCATATAAAATTATCCCATGAGCGAAATTTATCCCGTAAAATCATCCATGGAGACAGATCAAAGACCCCAATGGGAAAAATCCATCCTACCAAAAACTGATTATCTTGTGAATGATCCAGTAGATCTGAGGAGGATGAGATCCTAGTTTGAGGGAGATCCACATGCACTCAAAATCATAGAACCAATAATTCCCATGCATTGAGACATGGTTTTGGCATCCGACCCTCCAGCCTATGTAAAGGATGAAGGGGATCCGTATTGGAAAACTTCCATGAATGAAGGAGATTTGGATATTCTTATTTCTAATAAGATAAAGTGTGTATGTGGGTGTTACACATTATTTTCGTTATGCCTATGGCCGTTAATGATGTAACCTGTCTGTAGTCTTCAGAGGGGGCAGTGGCCTGAGTTCCTGAAGAAAGAAGGGAGAAGAACTTTTCCTGAGAAAAGAAGTTGCATTTTCCTTTATGAAAACCCTATTAAAGATGATTTTCGCACGCTGCACTATGGCTAGGGTGCGAGAATTCCTGATTCTCGCAGGCTGCACCATAGCTGGGTTTCGAGAGGTTCGCAGGTTTCTCTATAAGAAGGGTGCGAGAATGCTCATACGTGGGAAAAACGAGCATCTTCTTGATGCTTCTAGAAGGAGAAACTTCCATGGTGAGGTGGCATCCGAATGGTTTGGATATTACTCGCTTTTATGATTTGGTGGGATCATCCTAACCTCCTCACCTTATTCTCTTCATCTTATAAAAGGGGAGGATATCTCATGGATAAAGTTGGCTTAGATGAGATTGGCTTTTGGGATTAGCTTGGATTGGATTGAGCTTTGGAGATTTCTAGCTTGGCTAGATGAGCCACTTTGTCAAGATAGATTGTGAATATTATCAGATCTATACTCTCAAAATTCTTGGAGTGGAAGTGTGTGGGGAACGAAGGAAAGTTGGAAGGGACCTCACAACATCAAGGCCATGGTTGTAATCTCTCTTTCACATTTAATATGATACAATAATATAATTATTTCCTATAAAGCTTGTTGTGTTTTATTGCATGATTCCTTGATCACATACATAGGTTTATATTGATTTTATGCTATTACTATCACTTCGGTTGGTTGCGTTCTTTTGCAGGTTCATCATTGTATGAGCGTTGGAACGGAGCTAGGATGGCGATGGCGAGAGGAAGTAGCGTTTAAACGGTATGTCACCTATCCCTCTTTAGTTAGTAAATTCAATATTTAAAAATTAAGGAAAGCGTCATGTTCTGATTTGTTTTGTTCTAGATCCAGGTGGATCTAGGGAGATCAGTTAGTGTCCGAACCTATCGATTTATCCAATAACAAAATTGGTGACTCCACTGGGGAACAAATTGTTTCCTAGTTATTCTAGTTTCCCTTGCTTTGATTGCTTGTTTTCTGGTTTCTGAGTCTGTGGGAGATCCATCTAGACTCTCTAGATCTAAAAGTTCACTTAGACTCTTTTGTCCTTTTCCAAATTCTCTTTGATTTCAAGAAGTCTCGCACTGTACTGGTCTACAACCTGCAAAAACCTCTTATTTTTGCACCCTATTGTGTAAACCAGTGCGACATGTTCGCACCCTACCTGTGTCCAGCCTGCGAACTCCACTGATTTTTGCACTGCACCCTATAGCTAGGCTGCAAACCCATTTGAAATTTTTGTTTGGAATTAGGCTTTCCTATCTTTTGATGCCCAATTTTTCTTTGATCAACTGGATTGAACTTTTGGAGCCTATATTGATCTGTTTACAGTTTACTTGACATTCTTTGAGTTTCTTTTAGCCATATTTTCTTTGTCTGGTTTTGAAGGATTAGTCTCTTGCTTTGAGTGTCTTTCAATTACAAAGCATGTGTTTTCTTTAGAATTGTTTAGGGAAAGATCGTATTTCTTCTGAATAGTTAGATTTAAAAGAAAACTTTTAGTTTGGGTTTCTTTGTTTTAACAAAGTTCATTATTGATTTTAGTGAAAATTTTGAAACAAAAAGATTTAATTTCTTGCTTTATATTAGATTGGGGGCATCCTTGCATTTGAAGTAGCGAAATTGCATGATTCT
>ML821249.1:44781-74925 GCA_009831015.1 Picea engelmannii
TTTTTCTCATTTATTGAGAATCTTGATATTGATGAGTTTAATATATTTTGGGACATTGTGTATATGGGAATGATAAATGTTTTCTCCTTCTCATAGCATAGCTTTCATCGAAATGAAAAAATTGCATCTTCATCTCTTTGCATAACATTCGAGTCGGTAAAAACACCATAATGTCCATGCCATTTTCTTCTTGAGTAACAACAACCATAAATTAAAGCGCTTATGAAAATTGATTATACATTTTTATATTTTCTGGTAGCAAACCTACATTAGATTAGTTGTAGGGCTTTGGAATAGGTGTGAAAGATAACTTTCCAAAGTTGCAAACAAACATAGAATCTTGCTTTAGGGAGCAGCAAAATCCACTTATTACATTTTGTCTTGGGAAGCCCTTCTAACACAAGGGTCAATCACGAGGTCGCATTGAGACCGACAGAGTTACTCACCCTACTTTGTCGGTCTTGGTGTAGAGATTGCGCGTATTATGGGGGTCGCTTGAAGGTATACCCACAATGATGAGTGGAAGCCTTTCAAGTTGATTTCAGGCTAGATACCCTGCCCTTGCGCATGGATCGGATTGTCGACTGTTTCCCCAGGCATCACTGTAGTGATTGGTAACCTTAGTGGCCTATCTATTTAGGTTCTTTACACAAGGTAACTGTGGAGGGGCAAATCTTCACGGTACCTGGAATCAACGTTGGCCAAACTCTCTCGGGCTCCTTGGAGGGTATACCCACAATTATGTGTGGGAGCTTGCACCAGGGTGTAAGTCCATTAAGCAGGTCATCAACGTAACTTTTCCACCCACTCTATCTCAACCCCTTCTTACATTGTTCATGTGATGTTGGATTTCATCACCAACTAGTGTGTTCATTGTGAGAAGGTTTTGTTTGCTTGCTTGCTTACTAGATTTTTAGCGTGTGCTATTTGTTTTCCCTAGAGGACTCTAGATTGGATATTTATTTAATGGCGTCAGTTCCCAGAATGAACAATGAAGGAACCCCTACTCCAGGGGAGCCTTTTGTTTTTCCTTCCTATGGAAACATTGGTCCTCCTCATATTGCTAGTTTGAGCCTTCCAGGTCTCACAATTGGATTACCAGTATGGTTGTTTTCCACTCAGGTAATCCCGAATGCAGTTAGTGCTTCAGTCACAATCACTTCCCCCCACGAGCATCAACCTCATGTTGATCCTTCACCTTCTTCACTAGTAAGGTCTTCTTCGCCTTCTTGTCTTGCAAGGTCGCCTTCCGTTTCATCTTCTTCGTTGAGTGAAAGTTCTGAAGCCAGTAACCCAGTGAATAAGAAGAAGAAGAAAAGGAAGATTAAGAAGAAGAAAGATAAACAAGGGTCAAAGCTTCCAACCACTGTCAAACATGTTGGAAAACAACCAGTTATTGTTAATCGTGCTGGGAGTGTTGATGATGTCAAGATCATCCCAACAACCCGTAAGCCCAAGTACCCTTGCAGGCTTTGTAAGGATATCCATCTTCTTAAGGATTTCCCTGGTCTACCCAAGGTTATGGAAGTATGGTCTACACACCTTGACCAACCCATGTCGTCGGTCTCTGAACAACATGCTGATGACCTCCCGTCAACTAGTCACGATACCGTTGGGAAGAAAAAAAGTAGAGTCAAGTTCCCGTGTATGTTATGCAAAGGGTGTCATCTAACTCACCTTTGCCCTCATATGGACAAAGCCTTGAAATTACTAGAAGACATAACTGTTTCATAGCCTCAACTTCCAGCTTCTTATCGTAAGTTTTCTCTCAACCCCCCTGTAGTTGATGGAATGATCACTTTGGACCCGTCGTTGGTCAATCCAATTGATCATGTCGTCAATTTGGTCACATCCTTAATTGAACCAATTGACAAAGTGGTTGATCCGATACCATCCTCGGTCAATCCCGCTCTCCCTTCAGAGAGTGAAACTAAAGCGGCTGATCCGATCCCATCCTCGGTCGATCCTACTCTCTCGTTAGAGAGTGTCGCCCAAGTGGTTGATCCGTTTACACCCGTCGACCCCATTCTCCCCTTGGAGAATGCAACCCAAGTGGTCAATCTGATCTCTTCATCGGTCGATCCTACTCTCCCGCTAGAGTGTAAACCCGATACTGCCCACGTTTTTCTCGTTGATACAGACTTTGCCATGTCAGGGGGTATTCCTCCTTCTCCTGTGGAACCCCCTCCAAGTAATGAGGCCATCTGTTTTGATTGGGGTGTGCTAACTGGACCTCGTCTTCCCTCTCAGATTCCTTTCCAAATTACAGTACAAGTTTTTGGTCGAGACGTTCCTCAGACACTGATAGATGAAGGTGCGTCTGTTAGTATTTTGTCCTCTTTTGCTTGGCAAGCTTTGGATTTTCCTCAGCTTGTGCCAGTTACGCAGAATCTGTTATCTTTTAACAGAAGAACTAGTCAACCTTTAGGGACCCTTCCTCAGTTTCCTATAAATTTGGGAGGGAAAACTGTCTTTATCGATGTCATGGTAGTCCAAGCCCATTGGATTTCGCTTTACTCCTTGGGCGAGATTATGTCTATGCCATGAAAGCTATTGTGTCTACTCTTTTTCGTGTGATATCTTTCCCTCACGATGGATGAGTTGTGACTATTGATCAACTTTCATTCATTGACCCCGACTGGATTGCCTCCCTAAATGGTTCTTATATGCAGACGGTATCTCCCCCACCACAGGTCAATTATGTGGCATTGTTGCCCATGGCTTCAACTTCTGATGATTTAGATCTAGTAGTTGACATGGTGATCTCTTCGATAGGGTTGTTAGAGCCTGATCTCTTTACTCCTGTCGCAACCCTCAACATGGTGTCCTTCCAGAGTGTGTTTCTTCCTTCCAGTGAAGACCTCTTGGAATCCATGACTAAGTTTTGTCCCTTGACATGGTGTGCGTCCGGAGCATTTTCCTCTTGGAATCCATGATCAAGAAGAAAGTTATTGAGGATAGTTTTTGCATCTCTGAGGCAACCTCGTTAAAAAATGAAACAAAGGTCTTTGAGCATGGTTTTCTGATTTCAAGCTCGTTAAAAAATGAAACCACTTACGAGGATAATTTTTTTTTTCATCTCTGTGGCAACCTCGTTCAAAAATGAAATAGAGGTTATGAGCATAGTTCTTGTTTTTGTGTCAAGCTCATTAAAAAATGAAATAGTTTTCCCCCTGTCTATTTGAGTCAAGTCCTTCATCTAGTATTTGAAGCTTCATTTCATTCTCCTTTGCGGTTGGATGAAACGAATCTTGGGGGGCATTTGCCTCAGCCTATGGACTTCATGCTGAAGTTGAGCCGCTAGCTTCTTAAGTTGGGGACTAAGTACCAACCATGCAAATTCGTGGATAATGCGTTGGGAAGTTCAAGCATAGTTTTTACTTTGGTTCAAGATTGTGTAAAAATGAAACCACCTACCTCAAGCATAGTTTCCTCTAGTTCAAACTTGTGTAAAAATGAAACCAGGTTCAAGCATAGTTTCCTCTAGTTCAAGCTTGTGTAAAAATGAAACCAGGCCCAAGCATAGTTTAGTTTAGTTTTTAAGCTTGTGTAAAAATAAAATCTATCCCAAGCATAGTTTTGTTTTCTTTTAACGCTTGCGTAAAAATAAAAACAATCCCAAGCTTAGTCTTTGTTCTTTCTCATGCTCATTAATACATGAGAATAAGTTACTGAGCTTAGTATTTGTTCTTTCTCGTGCTCGTAAATACGTGAGAATGTAACCAAGTATACTTTTAACACTTTTTCAGACTCGTAAAGGTTATACGAAAAAGGAACCCCTGGAGTTTCCTTTAAGCTCTTTTTAGACTCTCTAAACATGAAAAGATTGTCGAGCGACCTTTTTCTATTCACGCTCGTAAAAGTATTTGAATAAACGTTCGACGGGTGATAGTTTATCACTTTTTCGGTCCTGTCGAAATATTTTACAAAAAAGGAACCGAGAGAGTTCTCTTTAAGTGTTTTTCAGACTCTATAAACATGAAAAACCCCCGAGTTTTCTTTCTTTGGACTTGTAAAACAAACATCGAAAGGCATATATGGGATTGAACCACTCCTTCCTAGGGTTCATTAAACATACTCTGAGGGACTCGTCTGAAGGATGAGCTTAAATTAACAAGCATATGTTATCCTCCTCAAGTTTGCGTAAAAATAAAGAGGTACTCGCCAGAAATGGTGGGGGGAAATTTGGGAAAGAAATGTGTTTAAACCTGTATTCCATGGAAGAGTCACTTTTGAACATGACACCCTTTCACTTTCCTTGTGTCTAGGTTGGAATATCCACTTGTATCTTGATCATAGTCCTTTATAAGATTACAAATTGGTCTGTGATCCCTGTTGTTGAGTTAGTATTTTCCAAGTCAGTTGTCGTGTCGTCAATATGTTCAAAGAGAAGTTCAACTCGGAAAGCCTTCTATTGCGTTGACCATGTCTACGGTCTTTAAGCCTTCTGTTGCACCGACCATCCTTGAGTCAATCCTGAATCACTTGTTACTCCGATCTACATCAAATCTTGTTACTTGTTTCATGTCATTTATGTGGGATACATTAAGGCCCTCCTGTGACAAGTCTTTTCCTGTCGACTTCAACTCATTATCCAGGAATTAGTCTTAGAAACCAATTGGTACCTTGGAACTTGCATGCCTCAATGGTAGGTTTCCTCGCTTTCGACAATGGGTTTTCATTATCGACCCTTGATCGAGAGATTCCGTCGAGTATTCGACCTCAGCTCATTGATTCACATTCGTTGGATTGTACCCGAGTACCTTGGGAGTCATTGATATTAATGGTGATTTCCCTCACACTTATTAATGGTATACACTAATGACCGGTAATTAAGTGGTTTCTACCATGTTTGACTTCAACACATGTATTCGCATGGTTAGATTGGTACTATAGATTGATAGAGATGAAGACGCTGAATATTTTCTAACAGATTCAGGTTGCGTTGGAGTATATTCAGTTTGTATTGTTGCATAGATCCACATTGCATGTCTGGTGGCTATGTTCAAATTTGAGTCTTTGACACATAGATCCACAGTGTATTTTTGGTGGCTATGTTCAGATTTTAGTCATATTGGCATGGATCCACAGTGTATGTTTGGTGGCCATGACCTTGTCTTACTTGACATGGATCTTTGCATGTCAACATTTATGCTTTGAGTCATTTGTATTCTTAGTATGGGAATGCCTACCTCAGTGATGATATATTATTGTACTGTATTTCCTTGTTTGTTGACAGGTTTCCTACTGACTGTTCCTTGTTCCCTACACACACTCGACAAAGTATTTCAGCTATCACTATGTTCTAACTTCATACTTTGGGGGGCTCTCTGTTACACATTATTTTAGTTATCCCCATGGATGTTAATGATGTAAACCTATCTGTAGTCTTCAGAGGGGTTAGTGGCCTGAGTTCCTGAAGAAAGAAGGGAGAAGAACTTTTCTTGAGAAAAGAAGTTGCATTTTCCTTTATGAAAACCCTATTAAAGATGATTTTTGCATGTTGCACTATGGCTAGGGTGCGAGAATGCCTGATTCTCACAGGCTGCACCATAGCTGGGTTTCGAGAGGTTTGTAGGTTTCTCTATAAGAAGGGTGCAAGAATTCTCATACGTGGGAAAAATGAGCATCTTCTCGATGCTTCTAGAAGAAGAAATTTCCATGGTGAGGTGGCATCCGAATGGTTTGGATCTTACTCGCTTTCATGATTTGGTGGGATCATCCTAACCTCCTCACCTTATCCTCTTCAGCTTATAAAAGGGGAGGAGCTCTCATGGAGAAAGTTGGCTTGGATGATATTGGCTTTTGGGATTAGCTTGGATTGGATTGAGCTTTGGAGATTGCTAGCTTGGCTAGATGAGCCACTTTGTCAAGATAGATTGTGAATATTATCAGATCTATGCTCTCAAAATTCTTGGAGTGGAAGTGTGTGGGGAATGAAGGAAAGTTGGAAGGGACCTTACGACATCAAGGCCATGGTTGTAATCTCTCTTTCACATTTAATATGATACAGTAATATAATTCTTTCCTATAAAGCTTCTTGTGTTTTATTTTATGATTCCTTGATCACATACATAGGTTTATATTGAGTTTATGCTATTACTATCACTTCGGTTGGTTGCGTTCTTTTGCAGGTTCATCATTGTATGAGCGTTGGAACGGAGCTAGGATGGCGATGGCGAGAGGAAGCGACGTTTAAATGGTATGTCACCTATCCCTCTTTAGTTAGTAAATTCAATATTTAAAACTTAAGGAAAACGTCATGTTCTGGTGTGTTTTGTTCTAGATCCAGGTGGATCTAGGGAGATCAGTTAGTGTCCACACCTATCGATTTATCCAATAACAATGGGGACATATCACTGGTGCATCTACTTCATTAGATCTAGAAAAACATCTACATATTCAATAAAATATTCACCGAGCATAAACTTGCACATTTGCGAGGTCTCCTTGGAGTGAATGACACAGTTGCTTAGTAGTTTTCTTTCTTTCCTTCTTCATTGTTTGATGCATTATACTTTTTTTTTGGGGGGGTTCCGATGATTGTTTCCCTTTTTCCTTTTTTTCTCAATGTTCATTCATTAAATGCATTGTAAAATGGGTACCTAACATGGCTGCAAATTGTCGGGACTCATTCATTGTTCACACCCTATTTGTGCTTCAAAGGGGGTGTTGGAATACATGCACATTTTCCTACTATTTAGGAGGATTGCTATTTATAGCATGCCTATTTATAGAAAGTCTAGTTTTAGACAGTGGCTTCCTATATGTAATACCATGGGTTTCCAAATCCATGGGCTCATAAACCACCATTAGGTAAATTCCTATTTTCTAGGAGGAAGAGTACCTCATTCCTTGGTTTTAGGAGATAATTCCTATTTCATGGGTAGAGAGCCCACTTAAGCGAGAATATTATTCTCCTATATAAGTGAACACTTCTCCTTAAGTGTTCATTTCTATTATTAGTAATGGATTATTGTTATACATGCATGAGTTGTATGCATGATTTCTCACGTGTGCATGGCTAACTCCATTTATGGCTAGTTAATTGATACTAAGAGGGAGATTATTTTTGTTATTACATGTGCATGCACTAGAACCTCAACCTAGTGTGAATTAATCCTCTCTCATAGAGAGTCTTATAAACATATACTCATGACATTCAATTTAATATGAATAATACATTCATTCTCAATTATTTCTCTCATTGTTGCTTCTTTATCTTTTGTTCTTTTTGCAATATTTGTGTGAATTTGTCTAGATAGGTCCTTTTTGAATTTCACAACTTCCTCCCTAAGAACCATAGGTACTAAACTACTAAAAAGCATATTTTCAATGGGAAAGAAGAGACTGCAGTAAAACCATGAAGAATGACACCTCACCTATGGAAGTTGGAATATAATAGAAATCATCAAGGTAACCAATTCGACTAGTATGCATCATACAAAATGTTTTACAAATTTTATTTGTATTGGATTATGTTTACCGTATCTAACAATTATTGTTGTATTTTCATTTGTGTTTCATAAAGTTCGTCAAGGCATTGATGAGATTCCACGAGGAATAAAAAATTATCCCATACAATTAAATAGGTTTCTCTACTATGAGTACTTACAAATAGCTCATTTGTTTGATACAATGCATATCGAGAAGAATGTAACATGAACATTGTAGAGAATCTTATATGGAAGGAGTGGCAAAGAAAAAATTGTCAAAACGTGTAGTGATATTTAGGAAGCCAATCATGCAATGAAAAATTTGAATGATTCAAATAACAATGGACACTAAAATAGTCTTCCATGGTTATTTACATGGTAGGAAAGGAATGTTGTAAAAGAGGTCATTTGGAAAATTAAATTTCCCACGGGATTTTCTTCAAACGTAAAGAATATCTTAATAAAGAAAGGCGAATTTGGTGGGGTAAAAACTCATGATTAACATACCTTCATTAAGGTAATTATTTTGGTAGATTTATATATTGGTAATACTTCTTTTTAGTATTTTAATTTTGTTTTCTTTTCAAAAAACAAATGATTTATTTTTTGTTATAGTATGTTCTAACTCTATCTCTCCCTAACATCTTTGTGTTATAGCACAAATTACCACACCTATGCATTTGTGACATGGTCCGACCATTCCCATAGATTTCTAATAAAAATCCCAACTTCCCTCATAAAAGTCACCTAAAAACTTGACTTTTTCTTATATCCGTGGGTTTCCTTTGTGCAACATGTGGACATCCACACCTTTATAGCTTGCAGCCCATGAATGCCCTCAAAAAATGGAAAAAGTAAAACAATTCCACTTTTTCGAGTGGGGATTTCGGTTGGGCTTGTTTCCCAACCTCCCTAATCTCGTACCAAATGGAATTCAACCTCCTTAACCTCCCAAGGATGGTATAAATGCACCATTGATTGCATGTATGAGGAAAAAGAATAAAGGTGCAAGATCATGCTGACAAAATTTTGGCAAGCTTCCCTAATCCCTTCAATCTCTAAGTAGCAACCCATACTTGGAAAATACTTTCCAATGTTCCTTCCTTTATCTATATAACTATAGGGTGTGTTCCTATCCCTGTTGAGTTATCCAAGGAAGAGCCTCACCGCTAAGTTGATGCTTGAAGGTATTTGGAGGAACCCAAGGAAGTTTTCTCTGAACCAATACCGAATGTTGACTCAGGTTGTAAATACCTTTCTCACATTTTTTTCAATAAAAGAGTTATCTTTCCCTCCTATTGTGTGTTTATTAGTTCATTATATGCTAATGTATTTTATACATGGTTGAATCCATCGCTATTATATATGCTATTTGAATGTATAACTATCTTGTAGCAATTTATTCTTGGTTTCCTATTGCAGGATAGTTCCGACGGATATCAGGAGTGCTTCAAGAAGGGAGAGTGGGGATCGACATTGAATGAAGGATTCAAGTTGTGAGGCCTGTCCTTCTTTATTTATGTCTCTCCCTTTATAAAAATCCATTATTTCTTGTATGCATTGATATAAATGAGGGTAGGTTATGTCTTCTAAATTCAGTGTTTCTCTGTTGTGACTTGACCCAAGGTCATAGGGGGAAAATCCCTTAATCAAAAGTGGTGACCATACTAGGGAGTCTCCTAGTTTGGGTCATTTCTTAGGGTTTCTTGTTTTCTATTGCTTTTTGTGATTTTTCTGTGTTTTCCATATTTCTTGCATAAATATTTATCCTTTTAGAAACTTTTGGTAAAGTTTCTGGAAGCCCCCCTTCTGGAGTGGTTTTTTAATTTTTCAAAAATTTCTAGCCCATCCAAAACTTTCTGTTCTATATCTCATGGACATCCGCATTTTTTCTGTGTATGACCCGCGGATATCCATGAGCCTTAGTATACATAGTCGCAGACCTGTGTAAAATTGAGGTTTTTTGAAAAATCTCTCTCACGGTCTGGAAGTTTTGGTTGGTTCTTCAGTTTTGGCTGAGCCTCCTAAGTATCTTTCATGTTACTTTGTACTTTCTGAAGTCTTTCAAAACTTGTTCATCACATAAAAAAAAAGATCTTTCTTTTGTTGAAGCCAGTTCTTGTTTATAAGGTTTTTGGGTTGATTAAGAGGTCAGTCTTGTTTTACTGAGTTACATATCTAGTCTTGCTGAGTTTTCATTTACTCTGGGCTGATTGCTTTCTTTCTCTATACCTGCTTCTCCTTGTTTACAAAAGAAAGAGAAAATCTCATTTGTTTTGCATTTCATTTCTTTTAGACAAAAAGACAAAAAATATACTTGTTTTCCAAGTTTCTTCTTTTCTTGAACCCTTTCCTTTGATTATTGAAAGAAAATATTTAGTTAACGAGAATTCAATTTGTCATGCATTATAATTTTCTTTGGTAGTGATAGCCTTTTTCAAAGAAAAGAACCTCTGTTTGCAATGTTTTTCATTTATGTTTTGCGTTTTTCCTTCAAAGGAATATTTTAGTTTGCATTATGAAGTGTTTTAACTTTTGCATCCAAAAAATACATTTTTTTCATTGCTGAAAAGAAAAGAGTTTGGTTTTAAGCATTGTTGCACACCTTTTTCATTTGAAGAAACATCATACTGCATTATGTTCTTACATGATTTTGTTTTGGAGTATGTCATAAAAACCATTCAAGTTTCATATGTGCCTTTTTTCGAGTAAAAAAAACCACTAAAATGAACGATTAACTAAAAATTTCTTAGAAATATTTAATTTTATAGGGTACACAAACAAGTTCAGGCTAGGGCCTTGGTTTAGGGTGGAGAGTAAATTTCTCCAAGGCCATAAAAAAAAACGTAGGAGTCTGAGCTAGGGAGAGTCTGAATCCAACCATCATATATGTATATATGGGAGCCTCCTATAACACAAGAGATAAACACGAGGTTGTGTGAAGGAGATCCAAGGAGACACCCCTCCAGAGCTTAACTAAACGTAGCATAAAGATTGTATATTGGGGGTTTCGTTAGTACCCATACCTCCGTGAGAGGTGGTGCTTTTGAGGCTTCAGACTTAGATACTCTACCCATACGTTCAATCCTGATTATCGATTGTACACCTTGGATGCTGACTAGGAGTTGGTGACCTTAGTGGTCATTCCTAGGGATCTCAAAAGGTGACTACAGGGGTTTGCCATGGTATATAGGGTGGATTTTGCATCACAATTTTCAATACTACTGGAGGGTTCCCTGCAAAGTGTGGGTACTTGCATCGGATAAGGATGGTTAGTGGAGGGTGGGATAACTACTTCTCATTCCTTCGTTCATTGGTCCACGAGACTTAATCAACCCATGCCTCCATCTGGAAGTCCTTTACCCCGCCTTGTGATTATTACGGTCTCGGGACCTAATCCACCTGAGTCGAAATATTAATAAGGCCTATTTGTGTTTTTTGTTTCCATATAGGATTTTTTCTAGTGGTGTGCTCAACGATTGTAGAATTTCTTAAGTTGTCATGTAACGTGGTCCCATAGAGAGTTGACACCTCAAAGTGGCTGACCAACCACCCCATAGATCGGGGAAAATTCAATGCCTTCCTCCTGAAGAAGAAGTTAGAAATGATTCTCCTCCACCTCCTTTAAGGTGTCAACTTGATTCATCTGAAAATTTGGCATTGACTCATCAGACTGAGATCATAAACTCAAAACCTCTAGAAGTTCACACTTCGAAATCGAAGGAAGTAATCGTTGAATAAATTGGAGCCAAAGACTTCACTCCATGTCTCAATCCTCTGTTACTTGGGCCTTATCTGTTCCCTGTGGTGGAAGTCCCACTTCCCAGATCATATCTTGTTGATAATATCCCTCTTCACTGGGCCGCTATTAATGACACTATGCCAGTGTCTGCGATGGGATTCCATGCAAATCCCATCATGGTGATTGTCACTGGAGGAATATTTCCTCTCGGTGTGTATATTCAAACAAATGATGTCAGTCATTCAAAAGTCACTGCTCCAACCAACAAATTTCCCTTGTTGGTCATTGGTCCCACTCATGATATGAGTGTAGCTGCATCTCTACTGTAAAAAAAAAATTCTTTTTTGTACGATATGTCATCTATGGACATGCTAAACATGTTGGTTGCTTCTCATTTGACATCCCATGCATCAAGTGTTGGTTCAGGGGGGATTTCGACTCCTTACCAAGTGTTTCCATGGGGTGGAGGTCATATTACTACGTCGTCCCCATTCGTCAGTAGCGAGGCTTTCCCTTCTTCCGATCCTAACCCCGCCTGGGGTTGGGGAACTTCTATGGTAGTGTATCTCAGTCTTCTAGTATGTCATCCACTTCGACCCCATTCACATTTTATGATGGGTTCAGGAGTAACCCTTTCACCTCATCTGTATTTTTGGCAAGGGGAAACCCCTTCCAAGGTCAATCCATTCACATGAAATGACATTTCTCCTTGCAAGAGACGTCATTGGGGGTACCCCTCTCTAAGGCCAGTAGAATCCCATGCAAGGGATGTCACAAGGGGGCAACCCCTTTCCCGGTCAGTTTAACCCCACACCTGGAGTCTTTCCTTCATAAGGGGGGTCCACTGGGGGAAACCCCGGTTTTCCTTTTGGGAACCAGATAGGTGGAGATTTTCCTCCATTCAAACAGGGTCAAAAAGGTTTTATCCCAAGCCCTGGTCCTTTCGCGAAATCTTTCTAGAAACTTGGTGCCAATTACAATCCAGGGTCCTCTTTTCAAGATTCTAATCAGTTGATCTCGCAGACTAGGCTACCATTTCTAGAAACACTGCATTTTCTAGACCTATCCAAGTTGATGAATGAAACTATTCATAATGATCCTTGTTTCCCTGTAGTCCCAACCAAGTTACCTTTGGATATACCCAAATTTGAAGGAAAAAGTGGTGAAGTTCCACAGGACCATGTGATGACATTCCATTTGTGGTTTTCGTCTAATTCATTGAATGATGACTCGATTCACTTGTGTATTTTCCAGTGCACTCTCACTGGAGGTTTCGTGAAGTGGTACATATAAATAGAAAGGGAGATATACACCATGTTTGGTGACTTATCCATGGTGTTCCTTAACCACTTCAAACTCCCCGTTTGATATGATGTCGATACAAAACTTCTAGACAAATTTGAACAGGACAAGGCTATGCACATTTCTGATCACATTCTAGAATAGAGGAGATGGAAGAGCTTGATTAAAGAAATAGTCCCACTAGATTTTCTCCTTGAGTGGTTCTTGAAATATTTACTCCCGTATATCTCAAGGACCTTGTGACTTCGAGAGTATTTTCAGAAGAGCAAGTGATTTTTAGGGCGTAACATTTAGATCTTATTTACTCTCAATATAGCATGCTCTATGAGATTATATAAGATTCATATAGGTTTACTCTTGACTTGGAAAATACAAAGTCAAATCCACATGCTAATGGAATTGTGGGTTTCGTGCAAAGTAAAGCCACAAATCTGTTCACAAATTAGATGCAAAACTTGGCTATCCAATATCCTGCGGTTGATCCGGACCATGGATTAACCACCCCTGACACCCAGTTTTCAGATGTAAATTTTGTGCACTCGAAGAGTCATAAGGGCCCTCGACATCCTGGAGAAAATAAAAGCAAGGGAAAGAAAGTTGTTGGGGGAAATAATAAAAAAATTGATAAGAATGTTGAGAGGGAAAAAGATGAAAAAAGGAAGGTAAAGTTCCCTTGTAATATTTGTGTGGACAATCATATTATCAGTGCCCACAAATGGAAGAATCCCAACACCTTGTGAATTTGAAACAACAAAAACAACAACCCATTGTGTTGAACAACCCTTTCCCACAAGGGAAGAACTTGGAGGGTGATTCGTCCAACCTCAACTAGCAAGGGGGCACATCAAGTGCACCTCAGACACACAGATACCAAGGAGTCGTGAGTATTCTTAGTCATAATAATCTAGGGACCATATAATTGCCGACTAGAAATCAAGATTATAATAACCTAGAGTCGAAAGACAAAGGAAAAAAGGCTTCATAGGATCAAACACCTCTACACATAGAGAAACCCGAGAAAGAGACAACACTGCACATACCTAAGGGTGTATATAAATGGACAATGCACAACCCTAATGTAAGAGCCACCCCCAACTACTTTATCGGTGAAGACTTGGCTCAAACACTATGTGCAATGTCTTCTTTGGAAGTAATCTGAATTTTCCCCGTGGAGCGTGCCGTTTTGTTTTCTACAATAGGAGCTACTGATTCTTCTAGTCATATCGTGATGAAGTTCGTTGCCACCGATGTCAAGCCTTGTCTTCCCTATCACATGGCCTTCCATATCAATGTAATTTCTAATCATCATCTGATCAAGAGGACCGTCATTGATGAAGGGTATTTGATGTGTGTAATGTCCTTGTCTTGTTGGAAATATATTGGTTCTCCAGAGCTTTCCCCTTCCCTGAATCTCTTGGCGATTTTTGATGGACGATCATTCCAACCCCATGGTCTTATTTCTTCTTTTCTAGTTAGTTTAGGAGGAAAGTTATCATGTGTAGAGGTTGAAGTAGTTGATGCACCACTCGAATATAATTTATTGCTTGGGAGGAGTTGGTATTATGCCATGACAATTGTCGTCTCGTCAGTGTTTCACGTTATATGCTTTCCCCACGAGGGAAGAATAGTTGCCATCGACAAGGTGGCTTCCAACCTTTCTGAGGCCGCGGCTAATCTAGGATCCACAGTTCCATGGATCTAAAACTATCATATGGAAACTGAGAGTATCGGTTGTCAGATGTATCCTTCTCTTATGGGATATTTTGATTTTTTCGCACCAATTTCGTATCTTCATGCCACCCTGGTTGGCTATCAAAAGTCAAGTCCATCGACTTTCTCTTCGAGATTCGCTTTGTTTAGAACATCATATTTATATGATCCGTGGATGTTACCCTTGTCGTGTGATGTGAGTAAAGACCAAATTTACACTAGAATGGATGTACCTTTGTTTGCAGCCGAGGTCGCTTAATAAGCTATTCAACAGGCCACTGGGGACCTAGATAAAACTCCTTCATTAATGGAGGAGGATGATATTTTTATAGAGCCTATTTGGGCTCAAAATTATTGAAATTCCCAAGATTGTCTTGGCACTGTCTTTCCCTAAAAAAAAATCTATCATTGAGGCAATGACTGGAGTCGAAAATTTGTGGGAGGATATGCATCACAGATCATATTTCCTCCCCAAGATCATTCGTATGGAAAATGGAAAATTTAAGTCAGTTGTGAGTAAGAGTGTTAATCAGACGATGAACCCCTTGGTTGTGCACGATTTCTACACCAAGGGGAACATTACAAGTATATCATAAACCATCCCAATTAACATTTCTAAGAACCATGACGTCGTTGAAAATGTCTTCATTGGAGCGGAGTGCTCTCAAGACAAGATTTGTTAGTATACGACCATATTTAAAGAGTTTCGAGATGTTTTTTCTTGGTCGTATGAGAAGATGCCAGTAATAGATCCTCGGATAGTTCAACATGAGATTCGAACTTATGAGAATGTTAAATCGGTTCGAAAAATGTTGCGACCAGTAAATCCTAGGAAGGAAACAATGATCAAAGTTGAGGTAGAGAAGTTTCTCAAAGTAGGATTCATCTATCCAATTCCTTTGACGGAATGGGTTTCCAACCCGGTTCTGGTTGATAAGAATCAAGGCACGATTCACATATGTATGGATTTTAGGGACTTGAACAAAGCTTGTCTGAAAGACAATTTCCCAACACCATTTATCGATCATATTTTATACGAGTGCATGGGAAGTGAAATATTTTCATTTATGGATGGTTTTTTGGTTTATAAGCAGATTAAGATCTGACCAAAAGGCCAACATAAGACAACTTTCATCTGTCTATGGCCTTAAAAACACAGAAGATTCCTTTTGGCCTTAAAAACGCTGGTGCCATGTTTCAGCGGGCCATGAAATTTTCCTTTCATGATTTGAAGCACATAGTGGACACATATTTGGATGATCTTACGAATCATTCATGAAAAAGATCTCAACATATGTTACACCTACACCTTGTTTTCGAAAGGTGTCGTTACTACCGAATCCGGTTGAATCCCCATAAGTGCATATTTTGCGTGACCTATGGACGTCTTTTGGGATTCATCATTTCAATGAAAGGGATCATGGTTGACCCCTTAAAGGTTGAGGCAATCACTCACTTGCCTCCCCCGCATACAATATGACAACTTCAAATATTACAAGGAAAGGAGAATTTCCTTCGACGATTTGTAACTAACTATGCCAATATCATGAAAGGCTTCATGCACCTTTTGAAAAAAGGGGTCCCATTATGTTGGGATGAAGCATCTTAGCGCTCTTTCGATGCATTAAATAAGGATTTGGTTTCAACTCCTTTGTTGAGTCCCCCTAATTATAATGGAGACTTTTTGTTATATTTGGCTGCAACAAAATCCTCGATTGGCATGGTCCTGATTCAAGAATATGACGAGCTCCAAGAGAACGTTATCTACTACTTAAGTCATGCTTTGTTGGGTCCCGATCTTAAGTACTCTCATGTCGAGAAACTAGCCTTGGAAATATTTCATATTGTTCAACGTCTTCGTCATTACATTCTATTGCAAAAGACAACCGTCGTTTCCATTGTTAATCCATTTCAATATGTTTTGACTTGGTGAATTGTCGGTGGGAAGTACAACAAATGGATTGTGATGCTTCAAGAATTCGACTTTGATTTTTCCTCAGAAAAATCTAAGAAATTTTTGTTCTTCACCAAATTAATGTCAGAATTTCCGATTGAGAATGAGGAGGGAGAAGTCTTCAACTCGTTCCCTAATGAGCACATATTACTCATCTCTTTTATTGACCCTTGGTATGAAGATATCCTTATATATATCCAGACTTTGAATTTTACCCCGCACTATTCACAAGACGAGCGACGACGTATTCATCATATGTATAAAAACTATCTCATTATCGACAACACATTGTATCGATGAGGGGTAGACTCAATCCTTCATCGCTCCCTCACTCATGAAGAGGTGGAAGTAGTATTAAATGAATGTCATGGTGGAGGATGTGGCGGTCATCTATCAGAGTTGGAAACAACCCAAAATATTTTGTGCCTCAGTTATTTTTGGCCTACTATATTTAAGGATTGTATTGAGGCGGACAATAAATGAAATCCTTGTCAATTTTTCATAAAGAAGATGCGCGCGTACCCTGATCCCATGATTCCCATCATTACTGTTGACCCCTTCATAAAGGGGGGGGTAGAGTTTATGACATTCCACCTAGATTCATCTAGGGGGCGTCGTTACATCATAGTGGTCATGGACTACTTCACTAAGTGGGATGAAGCTATGCCAACATTTGTGAATGATGGTGAAACCACCGCACTTTTCATTTTCAATCAGGTTATTGCCAGGTTTGGAGTTCCAAGAGAGATTGTCACTAACCATGGAAGTCACTTTCAGAATTGCATGATGTCAAAGTTAGCATAAAAGATGGGTTTTATACAGGAGCACTCATCTCCCTACTATCCTTAGGCTAAGGACCAAGTTGAATTTGTTAACAAATCCTTAAAAATGATATTGATAAGGATGATCAACTCAACCAGATTGAATTGGCATTTAATGCTATATATGACATTATGGGCTTACCGAACCTTAGTTAAGACTGCAACATGCTTCTCTCCTTTTCAACTCATCCATGGAGTTGAAGCAGTCTTTCCTATTGAGTGTGAAATCCCTTCACTCAAAATCATTGTAGAGCTCCTCCCATATACGACTCAACTCGAATAACGTCTTGTTTACCTTGAACAACTTGATGAGCAACGTCGAGATGCGGCAATGGAAAAAGAAGCACATAAGAAAAGAGTCAAGTCTCAGTATGACAAGTCTGTTTTTTCTAGGGTGTTCTCCGAAGCAAACGTTGTCTTAGTTTATGACCAAAACAAGGTTGCCCTAGGTGCAGGAAAGTTAAACCCCATGTGGTACGGTCGATATATCTTGCGACAAGTGTTGGAAAAAGGGACTTATGAGCTAGTATATTATGAAGGGAATGTGTTTTCCGAGCCTGGAAATGGGATCTACCTTAAAAAGTACTACGGTTGAGCCTCACAACTCTAGTACTAGTCCTTTTTTAAATAATGTTTATTGTTGTACATAACTTTACTTTGAAGTTTGACATTTTTTCACATTAGTGATTATTGTGTGCTTATGTTGTGTGGTAGATTCCCGAGGAATCATCAGTTTATATTGGATACATAGACGATTCCAGTCGTCATTTTTAGAACTTGGCTTCCACGGCTTGGATGATTTATTCGCCTACTAGCCATATAGTGTCTCTTGGAGGTGTGTGTCTCAGAGAAACTACCAATAATTTTGTTGAATATAACACTGTTATCAATCTTTTATGAGATGTTTTTTCACATGGCATTCAACTCCTTCAAGTGTTTTTAGATTCTTGGTTGTGTTGATATTATGGTAGCAACGAGAGGTATTTACCTCCATGTGTAAACTTGATGAGAATAGAATATTCCGGGAAGCAAGAAGAAACCCTAATTACTTTGGCTAATAACCCTAGAAGACAAGTCAGCTCAAGAGGATAATTTGTATTAGGTTATTAGCCTCCAAGAGAAGAAGTCGGCTGAAGAAAATATTATATACTAAGTAAATAGACACCCAGAATGAGAAGTCGGCCCAGGCAGTTTGCCAGATTTAGTATAAATATAGGAGGCTAGTCTTCATTCAGGAAGGCATTTCTCAAAACTGCAGAGCTCACTTGTGCGCACTCCAGTTAGCCAGTTTGTGTGCAAGTTTGGAGGAGAGTTGCCATTGCAACTTCTGTAGCTAGCAGATTACGTTTTGGCTTGGAGAGAGAATTCATCTGCTTCACAGGTGTTGCTGAAAGGGCTAGTAGTTAGGGTTTTGTTGGTGCGTTGTTGTAGTGATGAACCCTGGGTCTGCCCCTATGCCAACAAATGGTTCCATTGTCGGGACATGAAACTGTGATTGCTGGGAACTGAGAAAGAAGAATCTTTGTGCAAAGATCCATCCTGAAACTGTGAAAGCTCTGTGCATAGATCTATTTCCCTAGTGTACAACATTCTACTTGACCTAAGAAGCTCTGTGCTAAGGACAAGAAGTTTGATCTGAAGAAAAGAGGTCAGATCTAAGGAAAAGAAGTCTGATCTGAAGAAAAGAGGTAAGATCCAGAAGCTTTGTGCTCTGTAAAAGTAAAATAAGTGATTTTTTTTTCTTGTTTCTAGAGTATGGATCTAGGTATGGTTAATAGATTCCATCCTAGCTTAAAAACTAGGGCACTAATAGATGCAAGAAGATTTGATATGACTAGATATGATAAGAATAGTGAAAGATATGTTATACCTATGCATAGAAAGAATGTTTGGACTAACAAATGGATGCAGGATCCTAGAAAACATTTATTGCAGGTTAGCTCCTATGATCCTAGCGTGCAGTACAGGAAAAGTTGGGGATCATTTAAAAGAAAGAGAGGATTAAACCTCTGTTATAGCTGCAGAAAATTGAGACAGCTTGCTAAGGCATGCCCTGGTAGAAGACCTAGTTGTATTTGTTGCAAATCTATGAACCATGAAGTGTTGGATTTCCCTAGAATGATTGCTAAGCTTGAAAGTATGAACAGAAGACAAGAAAATCTTAAGGCAAATCCAGAAACTAAGGCTATAGAAGAACCCCAGAAATAATGAGAGAAAGTATTGCTACAGATGAAAGAAACCTTGAATGACCACTGACATGTTAGATTATCAGAGATATTTAAAGACAAGGAATGCCTTGAAGCAAGAGTAGGAGACTTTGACATTGACTGTGATCTAGATGAGGAAACATAAGTGAATATCATGAGAGAGAGAACTTGGGAAGCTATAGGAAGGCTTGCTATGATTCCTTCATTAGGAGGAATAGGGTTATTTAGAGGAAAACTGGTAAACCTATGTGGAAAGCTCACTCAGATATCTATGAATGCGAATGGAACTTTGACATAAGAAGATTTTGAGATTATTCAATTTATTGAGGACCGCGCCCCCATTTACCATGCTACTAGGGAAACCTTGGATTGAAAGAGATCAAGCCAGATGAAAAGAAGAAGAAGAAGTTTTGGAGAAGAAGAAACAAGAGTTAACAGATTTCATGACTAGAAGGATCACATACTTGATTGAAGAACAGGAGAATAGGTCGAATCTACTTAACACTAGAAACCTAGATGTCGAAGTTGCAAGAACATTAGAAGACTCACAAAAGATTGAAGTACCTATCCCAGATAAAGAAGAATTGTTACCCCTGAGTCCTAGGAGAGAATCTCAGCAACACGCAATGACTATGCTCGAAGAAGACAAGAATTAGAATGGAAAAAGGACCACCAAGACGAAGATCACCGAAAAGAAGGCTAGAAAACTAAGTAAGAAGAGAGTTATGATTGAAAAGTTATAGAAGTCTCTAGAGGGAACTTCGCAGAAGGAAAATTTTCAAAATTTGAGCTTCATCGGGATATCAGAACAACGACACATGGCACTTCGCCATGGCGAAGCAATAAATCTATTGGGACCGATATATCCGTTCGACTGCCACTCCGAATGGGTCAAAAAGCATTTATATCTCGACACTAGACCATTGGACTGCGCCATAATAGACATAACAAGAGTTAATGAGGATTCATACCCATTACAAGCAAACCATTGCCGAGTTGCTTATTTATCCCGTCGCGCCATGCACATATAACACTTTTTCTAACCAATAATTTGAGCCCACAGACCAAGTGATTTGTATATAGTGATCATTTCCCTCTTGTTGTTTATTCTAGTGCAGTATCTGAGTTAATTGTGAACTCGATATTATTAATCCCGAGCGCATATGTCCGATGAGGTCACCGCAGTTGAAGAATCAGTAATCGAAGTACTCCTCGACTTGATGACTGAAAGAGTCATGTCAGAGAGAGGATTGTCTACCAGTCTACAAGCATCATCGACGAGAGGAATATCAGCCTCTCTGTCCACTGCTCGAGCTGGACCATCACGAACCACAGACAAAAAATGAACTAAGAAAAGAGCCGATCTCGGGAATACTAAGTTGATTCTGAGCATATTGCCCGCTTACCTACCACCTCTGAGTGGCGCAATAAATCGAGATAGTTTTCCTAGAGAATTTGAGTACGAATTGGTCACTGCATACCTCCCAAAGGGGATATGTGTAGTTCACACAGATCAAGAAAAGGTAGCAGCATTGAAGTTTAGCGACTTCAACCTCGATGACAGGAAAGTATACAACATGCTCGCCCCACATAAGTACCTGACCAGGACAAAAGGAAAGAATTCAAAGATAATCCCTCAATCATGGACCCATAACCTCACACATTCCACACTGCTCAATGTCATGAATATTCCTCACTTCGGAAGACACCAAGAAGTGAATGCATGCGTCAAGTTGTTGCTGTCCTGTTACCGTGGCAGATACTTGTGGTTAAAACATCGTATCACAGTGGATCCGACATTGATCAATCAGATCATAGGGTTGAGTATGCAAGACCTTGACCCACAGGATTTCTATCCTGGAAAACAATGGATATTTCTCTATATCAAAGGATCAAGGATACCTATGACGATGTCGAGAAGGGCACGCGAGGCTACAAGGTAGCCTCTATCCAAAGTGGCGCAGTGCACCTAGCCTGTCAATTGATCGCAGGAAAGTTAGTCTGCAAGAACCGACCCACCCAAGTCATTGGCTTTGTAGTCAACCTCGCAGGGAAGTGTGCGGAGGGACTACAAATGAATTGGGTGAAGTACCTCGTGAACCTGTTGGAATTGGACTGCAAGGAAGCCAAAGATCAAGGATATGGGTTCCAGTTTAGTTGGCTTCTAATCCTGATCGCTTTCATCGCATTGGAGATGCCAAAAGGTGTGACCTTCCCGGACATCAAGCCCTTTGAACCTCTGGCCGTGAAGTTCAATACACTATGGTATTCCAGTGACATGAACAAGAAATGGCAGTCAAATGTCATATTCCACACATATTACAATCAACTAAAGTTAGCTATCCAGTCCGAGCCTCGTATGACCTCGAATACTCTCCACATGTTTCGGCCTTTAATGAAATTCAACGCAGATGATCATTTCATTTATATTACAATGCGCACCGACGAGCATAAGCAATAACTTCAATATTACTACAAGCTAACAAAGGAGGACTTGGAAGAAATTACCAAGGAATGGTCGACGGACCTCCTTGTTCCAGTAGACCCTACGGAGATATCTGATGTAGCAAGTCCATAAACTGGACATGATACACCTGGACCTAGCAAGAGGAAGAAGACTGAAGAGGTTCATGATATATATAGTACCTCAGTAAAGACTGCTTCCATATCACCAGAGAAATAAGGTGATGACAAAGAGTTAAATGGAATAGAAGTTGAACATAAGAAAGGCGAGGTTACACCACCTAGAAATGAGGAGGATCCCTCGAAGAAAAGGAAGGTTTCCCTGCCAAATGCTTCCTTTCGGAAGAAAGTGAAAGCAATCATGACCAAAATGCAGACCAGCCTCACCTCCGACGACTTCGATTTCATCATAGCAGCCTTGAACGATGCTTCGCTGGAGATAACAAAGAAGCAAGAAGATAAGTAGGAGGAGGTGTTCCATCAGGTTAAGGACAAGCTCTAAGGAGTGCATCATGCACTACAACCAGCCGTGTAGCCTCCACTGCACCCCTGTCAGTAGGAACATCAAAAATGGGAGATGAGATACCTCAACTCCACTGAATCACTGATATAGTCAAAGCTCACCTTCGACGAGCTCAAGAAGAAACAATGAAAGCTACCCAGGCTTTGGCACAAGCACAGGGAGACCTTGTAGAATAACACAGTACTACAGAATGGGTTTTGCTTGCTCTGCAAGCAAAGTGGGATGAAGAAAAAGAAAAAATACAACAAAGCAAGGAACAATTGCTCATAGAGCAACTCAAAGTAAAGGAAATGGTTCACAGAGAACTTTGCTCTGTGACAGTTGTAGAAGTAAAGACTAAAGAGCGAGTTCCACAATAGGTGGCACAACTTGAAGAAGTAATCCAACAGCTCCAACAACGCATATCAGACTTGGAGCTCCGCACTGTGCCTGAGACCCCTCAAGATGTAAGAGACCAAAGGGAAGCAATTGCCCGCAACACAGTTGACATACTAAAAGCTCTTACCTTGGAGTGCAAGAAGATGAGTAACCACATTGACCAAACATATGAGAACCTCACCGAGAATCCATATTTATAGGCATTAGAGTCGCAACTCAAGGGAAAAAAGAAGCATGCAAGCACACTACAGGCACAGCTGAAGGCCTTGTCAGTCATGGAGAGAATGAAGCGATCTCAAGAGAAACGCATCACCCAACAGCAGATCCATGCGATTCAAAGAAAAGTGATGGAAGTTACTCAACGGCTTCAACCAATACAAGATAAGGCGTGCCAATTATTCACAGAGGTTGAAAGCCGAGGAGCAGAGCTAGAACAGGTTGTCATCACAACATAACAATGCCTAGAAGGGCGCATGAATGATGCAGTGATACATGAGTTCACTGAGTAAGAGGCCATCGCACAGCAGTAGGTCGAAGCAGGTTGAGCCAAGCTCGAGGCCTTCGAAGAAGAACTGGTTAGATCAGAGTGACTCGGGATGAGTCACAGGTGAGTGTTGGGGGCTTGTTGGCCCTTGACCAAGTTTTGGGAGATTCTTGGTCATAGTGACCTATTTTGGGACTTGGACAACCTGTCAAAGGAGGAGCGCAAGATGAAGTGAATATCAAGGGATATCGTTCCACTTTTGGGTCCCTTTTGGGTTTTTGGGATTATGTAACGAGATTGGGATGTCGGCCCATGGGTTTACCCATGCTTAGGATTATTTTGTAATGTATAAATATAAGACTAGGCCATGTAAGAAAAGAGGGGAAGGCATCTGTCGACATTTATGTGATGTATTCTAAGTGAAAGTAGGGTTTGTAAGTGCTTTGTGCATGACTGTAAGAGACTTGCAGAGCTAAGTGCAAGTGGTTGTAGTAGATGGTGGAAGGGTGTGTGTTGTAATGCAAGGAAGAAGGATCTAGCGAGATGCAAAGATATTCTGTCCTATGCAGAGTAGGGTTTTGATGTCTCTGTGCTTATAAACGATTGACTAAAGACAATAAAGAAGAAGAGTTGGTGGACGTAGCCCCAGGGTGCGGGTGAACCACGTAAACACTGTGTTGTCTTTCTTTGTGCTTGTCTTAATGTGTTTATGTCTTCTTTTGCCAAGTGCTTAGAGATGATTAGATAGATACACTAATGCTTAGTGCTAATGATGTATGAGAATGTTAGATATGATCTATATGAATGTCTTGAGTGCTTGATCTTCTAGATCTGACCTATCTGTTGATGCTAAGTGCTTAAGTGCGCTATATCAGTGTGAATGTTGTGAAGCCCTATTTTATCACCGAAGTGATTATTGATTGTATACTGAGGAACCGATGGTGCTAAGTGCTTTATTAAGTATTATAATCACAGATCCGTGTCCCATATAAGGTTGCAGACACCTGAGTCTTGCAACCACCCCTGCCTCTACCTCGGGTGAGACTTCATCTGCTTCGTAGGTGTTGCCGAAAGGGCCGGTAGTTAGGGTTTTGTTGGTGTGTTGTTGTAGTGTTGAACCTTGGGTCTTCCCCTATGCCAACAATAATACAAAATTTTGGGCTACTAGCCCCGAATATATATCAGTACAAAATAGTGCTCTCGGCACATAATAGTCTAGGCATGAGGACGGTGAACCTTGTCATAGAAAAGTACGATGTTCACTAGACGCCAAAACATACAGACCCATGTCCTAGGTACTCCTACTACATGACATTGCATCCCTACAAGAATGTCATCTATAGTGGCCATGGAAATGGAGAATGTCAACACCTTCAGGTTCCTTCCCACACTCTGAAAAGTCCTCATTGCATCCTTGCTGGACCTGGCCTCCTCTCTCCCCCGATGATTGTGTTGTGGAACACCTGCTGGTCTCACCAGTTCTATGTATGCACATTTGAAGGAGAACATGTTAATAATATGGATCGCACCAATAAATATAGAATGATTTCATTTGTATATATAATATATAATCAAAAAATAAAAATTAAATAACATAAAATAAAATTTACCTATGTACTCAAGATTGTCACCAGGAGGAATGATGACATCAAGATCGTGGTCGGTATAGTCGATCTTGACATGGATAATCCTCAATAAATGGGACCTGACGCTCCCACCAAGAAAAGAAGTCATCATAAAATGTGTTAGACATTTTCCCTCCTCCTAGATGGGCCAACAACTCGGTCCATTGTACCATTACAGGCCATGGTCATAAGTGTCCTTGGTAATGAGTCTTTAGTCTCATCATCAACATGCTCTCAAAGAATAATGTACAAAGGATGCTACCAAACCCAAATTTTTTGGTCTTCCACAACTTGCAACTAGTAGGATGATCCTTCATGCGTGAAAGCATGGTGGAACTCTAGTAAAAAATATTAGGTCTCAAATACTCAAAATCATGTTGTATTTGAGATCACGAAGCTATATGTAAAGAGTTTGACCCCACGATGTGAACTATGGTGTATAAAATCACCTTTAAGCTCATTTTGGTGATTTGTTTGATAGGCACTTGTGAGTCTGTTTTCTCTATTCCATCTTCACAGTACTCATTGATATAGTCATTAATGGTCCGACCACCTCCTCCATGGGTTGTGAAGTTGGGAAATTCACCTCTACGGGATAAACTAGTGATAAAGTAAATGTCCTCAATTGTGATGGTTAAGGACTACCCACCAAGTATGAATGCTTCTGCATCTAGATGCTAGTAGTCAATGGGAAGGTCTAATAATATTTTTTGAGCTCGTATTCCACCAATTTGGAAAATTTTGTACATGTCACATTATCAGAGAAGCTATTTGGCATCATCTTCATCAAACACGGACCGATCAACTTCCTCGTGATCACGTTCCCTCCAATGGAAAAACATCCTGCCCAAAAACCCAAATGAAAGGGAGTTAGTATTTTATTTTTCAAAGTGTTTATGGGAATCCATGACTCTCTTTTATAACATGCACGGATATCCACACCTGGTGTTTCTACCAAGCGCAGACATTCGCGGCTCACTTTTAGGAAACCCGCAGATGCACAGACTCGTGAAGAAAAAAGGGAGGGCTAACCCTCAAATTTTCATGAAAATTTAAAATTGAAAGGATGAAAATGAAAATAATGGAATGAGAACCTACTTGGTCTAGACAGTTCATGATTTATTTGCTCCAAGCTCCCGCAATCTCCAAATGAATTTTTAATGGTTTTTCCAATTTTGGGTTAATTTTAGTTTAAGTGGTGAAAATGAAATGGTAAAATGGTAAAAAATGCTTTATTTATACAAATCTTAAAACCCACTTTCCATATTTTTTTTATTTTTTCCATTAACTGAGATAATTTCAAGCTATGTTGTAGTGTTGTGGTTGCCATGACATGTTTATAATGCTATATTTTGGGTACTTGTTGGTCCTTTAATTTATTGACTGATTCTTTTGAAGACTATGTCAGGTGATGTTTTCGTATAACTAACATTTAGAGTAGGTCTCATACGCCTCCAATATTTGCATTAATATTCTCCATTACCACTTTAACCCAGGTTTGATCCAATTAACTTACGACATAAGCCTTTCTTTCTGCTCAAAATGTCATTTCATTGATGGTAGAACCTACCTTCCATGGGCGCCCTAGTTTAGAACCTCTTTTCCATTTTGACGCTCATGTTGTAAGTTTTGTTAGTATTGGGAGTCCTATTTAGTCCCGCCATGAATTTACGTTCAAACTTCATTCTTCTTCCTCAATCTTGTTTTGGCCATTACCTACGAGACTCCCTCCATTATATGCTACTCACAACAACATCTTTCCCTTTGTCACACTTGGTCACCAACCATGACAAAGGTACATCCTGGAGTCTCGGTTAAGCTCTTTTCAGATTCCTTAAAAATGAAAAGATTGTCAAGTGAGATTTTTTTCTTTCACATTCGTTAAACGGATTTGAAAGGACGTTTATTCAGTACAAGCTTACCCCTTTTTTGGATCGAATGGACTAATTACGAAAAAGGAATACTCTAGTCAACATTGACTAGAAGAGCTCTCCTTGGTATTGTTTTACACTTTTTTGGGCTCATGAGACTAAATTTACAAAAAAGAACACCATTGGAAGCTTACTTATAGGGCTTCCAAAATGAGGTTGATTTCTAATTGCATTGCATATTGACTGCTCACGCTTTTTAGGCCTAATGTCGGCTTCAACATGTTGTTGTTGAACCCATTGCTTATGCATTCCTATCAGTTCCCAACCTTGCCATTTATGCCTTTGCGACTCGACACCTTAACCCCAGAGGAAAGATTCTCATGAGTGTTGTTATCCTACACATGCTTCCTTACATTCTGGAACTAGTTTTCTTGCCCATGACACTCTTTTCCTCCACTCTAATATAACATTCTTTTATTATTTTTCAGGCTTTAATAATATGAAAAATACCAGAAAAAAAAGGGGGGGGGGGAAAGGGTCCACCTCTTTTGTTGGCAGTAGTTTTTTCGTCCTTGAAAAAAGCACAATCTTGAGTCAATATCTCATCATTTTGGGTCTAGTATGGATTTAGGAGACTTTTTCTCGTTATTGAGTATAAAATCCCTCGGTTGGCTATTCTTCCACCATATGGAGTGTTTGTTGATGCCTCATGTATCACAAATGTATCCCAGTTTATAATACATTCTTCCCAAGTCACATAATGTGTCATGCTTTTGTTCAAGGGAAGTTTCAACATAAGTCATCCATTCTACAGTTAGTCTTTGACATTGCATGTCAACCTTCCCAAGTCGGTCAAGTTTGTCTCATCATCACAAGTATCTTTGTCCTTTACTCATGATAGTATACAAGGTCCCCATTCACTTCTTGCTGGCAGGTATGCTCTTATCTAGTCCAACACATTGATCCGAGAGTATGATCTAGAGTTGCACCTTAGGCCTATTTCCATTATTTATAGGTGACCTTGCACTCAACAGATGACAAACCATCATTGGTCATTGACTGAGTGGTTTCCCTTGTGTTCGACGTCAACAAAGATCATGACACATAGAGATTCATGCAGTACCTTGGTTTCCATTTACCCAATTGGTGGATTCCTCGTATTTGTCAGTAGTACTCATGATTGGCTATTATTCAAAGAGTCTCTATCATGAACTATTTCCATTTGGTGCATGACAGATTCATACCTCGATGTGGTCCTTACAATCCTTTTCGTCTGATTCCTTCCAAATATTTGGCCTTCTTCTACCCCTTGTGTTGGATAATGGAGGATGCCTTAATGCATTCCTTCCAACGGATCTCTTCCTATTGACTTCAAAACATATTTCTTTGGGATAGGGATCTAGAGTAATATTTGGTACCTTTGGGATTGCAGTCATCAGTGGTAGGTTCCCTCATGATTGACAGTGGGAATACATCAATTTCCCCTGCTCGATAGATTCTACCAGGTGTTCGACATCAACTCATTTATTCACACTTGTTGGATTGTACCATGGTACCTTGACACCCATTATCATAATCGATGGGTTGTCTCACATTTTTTAATGGTATACATTAATGAATAGTAATCAAACAGTGTCTCACTATGTTAGACCCCAACACATCTATTCACATATTGTAGAATCGTACCATGACAGATTGTTTTGAAGGCTTCGAGTGAATTACGAGCATCACATATTTTTTTCTCCTACCCGACATATTATACCACCCCACAGACATTGGTACTTGCAAAGGATCAACTTGTTCACACCATTGGTCCCATATATCCTTTATTTTTTATTTTGAGATATAATTCCACTGTGTATCTATTCATGGCTATGATCTACTTTCACATAGATCCACTATGTATTCCTCATGGCCATGCTTGATACTTCATATATATCACATGGATCCGCATTGTATTTGATTTGGCGGTCATGCTTACATCAATCATGAGCATGGGTATGCCTGACTTGGGAAGATAATAATCTTGATTTTGGATGACGGTTTCTATTTTTGGATCAATTTTCTTGGGAACCTTTATGGATTCTTTCATCGCATCCTCCCCTCTCAGACTTATAATGTGTTTCGTCCAACACTTTCCCTTCTGACCTCACAAATTCAGGGGCATCTGTTATAGCACAAATTTCCACACCTATGCATTTGTGACATGGCCCAACCCTTCCCCTAGTTTTCTAATCAAAATCCCAACTTACCTCATCAAATTTGCCTAAAAAACTTGACTTTTTCTTATATTTGCAGGTTCCCTTTGTGCAACACACAGACATCTGCGCCTTGCTAGTTTCCAGCCCACAGATGCGCTCAAAAAATGGAAAAAATTAAATAATTCATTTTTTCAGGCATGGATTTCGGTTGGGATTATTTACCAACCTCCCTAATCCCATACCAAACAAAATTCAACCTCTTTAACCTCTCAAGGATGGTATAAATGCACCATTGATGGCATGAATGAGGAAAAATAACTAAGGTGCAAGATCATGCTGGAAAAGTTTTGGCAAGCTTCCCTTATCCCTTCATTCTTTGAGTATCAACCCATACCTGGAAACTCCTTTCCAGTGTTCCTTCCTTTCTCTATATAACTACAGGGTGTGTTCCTATCCTTGTTGAATTATCCAAGGAAGAGCCTCACCACTGATTTGATGCTTGAAGTCCTTTGGAGGAACATAGGGCAGTTGGCTCTGACCCGGTATTGAAGGTTGAATTAGGTTGTACCTATCTTTCTCACATTGTTGTCAATAGAAGATTTCTCTTTCCCTCCTATTGTGTGTTTATTGGTTCATTATATGCTAATGTATTTTATATATCGTTGAATCTATGCATGTCATATATGTTATTTGAATGCATACCTACCTTGTAGCAGTCTATTCTTGGTTTCCTATTGTAGGCTAGTTTCGGTAGAGATCATGTGTTCTTCAATAAGCGAGATCGAGGATCGACATCGAATGAAGGATTCAAGGTGCGAGGCCTCTCCTTATTTATTTCTCTCTCTCCCTTTATAAAAATTAGTTATTTCTTGTATGCATTGATATAGATGAGGGTAGGTTATGTCTTCTAAATTCAATCTTGCTCTGTTGTGACTTGACCCAAGGTCACATGGGAAAAATCCCTTAATAACTTTGACAAAAGCATAAAACCAGTTGTATATGATCTTGGTGAATACAGGAGGTAAATAATTATTTATATGCAAAATGTTTGTTACATAACTTGTTGAGACGTGTTTTAATTATAATGTATATACTTTTTTGTTGAAACCTTTGATTTGCTTGTATAATGTGTAGGTGGTGTTATCCCTTGAGATTTTCTAGGTTGTAAATGGAAATATGCCAAGGTACCTCAAAGATTAAAATTATATATGGTTTTAAAGTTGTGATGTGGTGGAACTTCTCATAATATTGTTCTTTACTTTCTCAGAACCCTCATAGTCACTCTAGATGTTAAGCCCTAATATTGGCTCATTACCCCTTAATTGGGGCATATTATATTAGTAATGTTATTTTATTTATGTCGGCTTTAGGCCATTAGTTGTAATTATACCTCCTAGTCTCCTATATATACCAAGGAGACATTTTCA
>ML821250.1:12596-34425 GCA_009831015.1 Picea engelmannii
TTCAATCAAGAAGTTTTGCAAAAAAATACTTACAATTCATCAAGAAATAATCATGCAAACCCTAGTTGTAACACCTTCCTTCAAGAGAAACACCATAAATGCCAAAAAATGTCTTCCTTCCACAAGTGTGCCTCACTAAATCAGCAAACCCTAGAGGACAACTCGGTGATGAAAGATCCCACCTCTCTTGTTCCAAGCTTGGTCTCGGGGATGCAATGCTCCACCCACACCATTCTACTTCAGCTACAGGTACTATCTTCTATTCAGGGCAGAAACATGGCGTAACTTGGAGGGTTTCCAGCAAAGGGGGTGCACCATTGATTGAAGGAGGATTCGATCTAGGAGCTTGAGAAGGCTTTTGGATAATTGGGCACTTGGGTTTTCTATGCAGGGCCTCGATCATCATCTATAGTGCATTTTGAGAGAGTTATACTAGCCATTTGATTTCCTAGAGCATTGGCAAGATTTGGAGAGGAGGGCGCTATTGGGAAGTAGATCTACTCAGTTTGGAGGGGTTAAACTTCAGATCTCATCTTGACACTTCACTAGGAGGTTCACCTTGGTTCGATCTATCATTCTGGAGAGTTTCATAGTGATTGGAGGTCTCCTTCAACAAGGTCGAATTATTGGGTCTTGGCAGTATTCAGGAGGGCACAATTTTACTTGAGGATTTAGTATTTGGAGGAGCAGATCTTGACATTTCGGCTTGAGACTTCAGGAGGGGTTCTACTTGCCCCGATCTATCATTCTGCAGAGTTTTGTGCCATTTGGGGGCTTCCAGCAGCTAGGCCGAAATATTGGACCTTCACAGCCATTCATGAGGGCGTATCTTCAGTCAGGGGGGTTTGGACTTGACCCTGGTTCATCTTGTATTGGTCTTCATCTTGTATTCAATCTTTGGAGGCTTATATCTTCTTATCTTGAGCATTTTGTAGCAGCTTATATCCCAGCTAGGGAATCTATCTGCTGTTATTCCAGATCTGCAGTCTTATTGTATCAAGTTTTCTCATATTATCTAAATAAAGGTCAGATCTATGTTGTTTGGTTCTATATATGGTGTTTCTTGTTATCTCTTGTATTTCCATATGTTGCATCTTCAGATCTATTTTCACATACTTGATAATTAAATCTACAAACCCTAAAACGCAACTCCAAGAGCAAACCTGGAAACAAACATACATACAACAGTGAACAGTGAGCAATTAGTGTTCCCAGTGAAAAAATTCGCTTGGGAACATTACAGTGGTATCAGAGCGTTCATCCTCCTAGCCAGTGGGGATTAGCGCATGCAAAAGTTCAGTGGTATCTATATGGGCAGACGTAGGAATCGGGCAGGCAAACCAGAGGCAGACATGGAAGGTTCAGGTGATGACAGTGAGCCACAGGTCTTAGCAAGCTTTGCAAAGGAACTACATCAGTCTATACTTCAGACAGAGAGTGCATTGGTACACCACTTACAGGAAAACACGAAGGCAGTGCGCAGGGGTCAGAGTGAGCTGAGGGAGACCTTAGAGAAGGTAAATGCCAGTCAGGATAAGATCTCACAGGTACTATTACATTTGACTCATGGAGGAAAGGGGCCCAAAACGTATGCAAACATAGAGGCTAGTGGATCTCATGGAGGGTATAGACATCAGCAGGAGCACATTCCCCATTATCACACTGAGGGACAGAGCCATGGAGGAGGTGCACCACAGGGACAGACACACAACAGGACCACTTATAGGCCCTATCTACCCTCGTTCTTGGATGAACAGACACAACCAAACTACCAAGACGAAATTGAGGACAATTTCGATTAGTATGTCAGGGAATATAACTCACTGAGCGTAGCAGTCCAGAGGCAAATCACACTGGATCAGTATTGTGGGTTTAAACTCGGAGGTAAAACTAGACCGTACCACAGGAACAACTATGAGTTAGAGCGCAGGGCTGGTAAAATGGAAATCCCCTATTTTGATGGATCTTCCAAGGTGACTGAACAGGCTTGGGTGCAGAAACTTGACACTTACCTACAACTTAACCCAATGAGAGAGATGGATGCCATCAAGTTTGCCACCATGTACTTGGAAGGCAAAGCTCATGATTGGTCGTACCATGGGTTAACTACACTAGGCCACAATCAGATTGTGGCTTACACAGAGTTTACACAGAGGCTTATTGACAGGTTTGACCAGGGGGATCCAGAGCTACATTTCAGGGAACTCACCCAACTCAGGCAGACAGGATCACCAGAGGTGTATATTGAGGAGTTTCAGAGGATAGCGGTCATGGTGCAGGATGTGTCTCAGTCAAGACTCATGATGCTTTTTACAGAGGGATTGATGGAACCCTTAAAGGGTTGGGTAAAGGCTTTCAAGCCTACCAACTTACAGGATGCTATATGGAGGACGAGAGATCTAGGCCTAGCAGCGAAATCTAAATCCATCCCTAGACCACCTCTAGATACAGGAGGAAGAGACCAAAGACCTCCCATGAATCAAGTAGGAAGAGACGAAAAGGGGTTTGACAGAGGAAGGGGTAGAATGGATGAGAACACTAGAAGAGAACTGAGGAGGAAGCAACTGTGCTATACATGCAAAGAACCTTGGGATCCATCCCACAAATGCATGGGTAGAGGCAAGGCACATTACATTGAGGTAACTTCCGATAATGAGGAGGATGAAGATTTCGGCCACCTACAAAACATAGAAGCAGACACCACCGAAACTACAGAAGAGGAAGGTACAAGTCACGGCATTGCAACAGATGAGAAAGCTACATTGGCATCCATCAGTGGGGTACCCAAATACAACACTTTCAGGATGAGAGGGGTGTTGCAAGGGCAGAAAGTTTCGGTTCTCATTGATGGGGGTGCCTCTCACAACTTTATTGACTCAACTCTACTATAGAGGAGACACATACCCATGGTGGAATTTGAAGGATTCAAGGTGGAAGTAGCAGGAGGAAGCACTATGCCCTATAACAAGTATAGTCCGGGGATGAAGCTTATATTGGGCAGACATGATTTAACACAAGACTTTTATGTGATGGACCTTCCAGACACAAATATCATCCTTGGGGTTTAGTGGCATAGTATGTTGGGACCAATCACCACCAACTACAAGACCATGGAGATGTCTTTCACAGAGTAAAGTGGAAAAAGGTAGTTCTCAGGGGCATGTCAAGAAACACACCTAGGGTGGTTACAACAAAGCGCATGGAGGCCATTTTCAGAAGAGAGGACATTGCATATGCTGTTGAGTGTATAATATCAGTACGCGTGGATAAGAAGGGAGAGATCCACTATTCACCCGAGATTCAAAGAATCATTGACAAGCATAGCAAGGTGTTTGGACCCATTCCACCAGGAGCACCACCAATTAGGGGGTTTGAGCATATCATAGAGTTGGAAGAGGGAGTGAAACCTGTCATCACCACTCCCTATAAACACCCAAAGAAGTACAAAGATGAAATAGAGAAGGCTATCAAAGAACTGCTAGACATGGGCCACATTAGACCTGGTTCTAGTCCTTTTGCATCTTCAGTGGTACTAGTGAAAAAGAAGGATGGGACAATGCACATGTGCATTGATTACAGGGCTTTGAACAAGAAGACAATTAAGAACAGGTATCCCATTCCGAGGATTGATGAGCTATTGGATGAGCTCCAGGGGGGTTTTTACTTCACCAAGATTGACTTACGCTCTGGCTATCATCAGATCAAAATGAGGGAGAAGGATGTCCCCAAGACGACTTTCAGATGTCACTACGGTCACTATGAATTCCTAGTGATGCCATTTGGATTGACTAATGCGCCAGCCACATTTCAATCTTGCATGAATCATGTCTTCAACAAACAGTTAAGGAAGCACCTCCTATTATTTTTTGATGACTTGTTGATCTATAGTAGGACTTGGGAGGAGCACATTCAACATGTAGAACAGATTCTAGCCATCATGGAGGATCAATCCTTGTATGCAAAGGAATCCAAATGTGAATTTGGAATGACAGAGGTCCTCTATTTGGGACACATCATTGGGGTAAAGGGGGTACAGGTACACCAAGAGAAGATCCAAGCTATACTTGACTGGCTCACACCTAAGACCCTCACAGAGTTGAAGGGGTTTCTTGGCATTTGTTGCTACTACAAGAGGTTCGTCAAGGGTTTCTCACATCTTTGTGCACCCTTAACCGATTTGACCAAGAAAGGAGCATTCAAATGGAGTTTAGAGGCACAGTTGACTTTTGACAAAATGAAAAAAGTAATGAGTACATGCCCAGTACTAGCTCTACCAGATTTTGGCTAACCCTTCACAGTGGAGTGTGATGCCTCCGGGGAGGGCATTGGAGTAGGGCTTATGCAGAAAAGGCACCCTCTTGTCTATGAGAGCCGAAAACTGAGGGGCCCTGAGCTTCTTTATACCATCTATGACAAAGAGATGTTGGTCATCATGCACGCCTTGGCTAAGTTCAGGCAATACTTGGTAGGAGCGAAATTTGTGGTGAGGACAGATCGCAACAGTCTTAAGTACTTTTTGGAGCAAAAGGACTTAAACGAGAGGCAGCAGAAGTGGGTTAGCAAGATACAGGCTTATGATTTTGACATTGAGTTTGTCAAGGGGAAGAATAATGTAGTGGTAGATGCATTATCCAGGAGGCCATCGGTTTATGCCATGACCGATATCTCAGTTGACTGGAAGGCCCACCTCTTAGTTGAATTCTCAAAGAACCAATTTGCATGCCAATTGATGGATGGACAGATACAAGATGACAACTTCAGAAGCATGGATGACATCATCTACTACAAGGGCCGAATTTTCTTGGTCCCTGAGTCAGCCTTTAATGCCAGGGTACTTCAAGCGTGCCATGATTCACCGATGGCAGGACACCAAAGATTTGTCAAAACATACCAACAGGTAAGGGAAAGGTTTTCTTGGAAAGGGCTGAAGGAAGATGTGATGCGCCACATCAAGGAATGCACTACTTGTCAGGCAAATAAGGATGAGCACACACATCCAACATGATTATTACAATCTCTACCCATCCCAGAGCACAAATGGGAAAGCATCTCTATGGAATTCATCACAGGGTTGCCCAAAACACAGGGCAAAGATTGTATTTTTGTAGTGGTGGACATATTAACCAAGTTTGCACACTTCTTCTCCATTGCCACAGACTTTAGTGTAGCACAGGTTGCAGATTTGTTCTTTAGAGAGGTTTTTAGACTACATGGTTTACCCAAGACCATTGTGAGTGACAGGGATAGCCGATTCATGAGCACTTTTTGGCAGGAATTATTCAGGTTGGTTGGTACGGCCTTGACTCCTAGCAACAATTACCATCCTCAAACTGATGGTCAAACATAAATAGTCAATAAGTGGGTGGAAGGCTACCTCTGAAATTATGTATCAGGGCAGCAAAAAGCATGGGTCAGGTGGCTACATTTGGGAGAATACTACTACAACACAACTCATCATATGTCTATTGGTATGACTCCATTCAGAGCCTTGTACAGTTATGACCCACTCTCCTTTGTAGAGATTGTTTTTGGTGATAGTAGGGATTCTATGGTTTAGGATTGGATCCAACAGAGTCAGGACATACTCGGAGAACTAAAGGATCATTTGCAGAGGGCACAGAATCAGCAAAAGGTTTAGGCAGACAGACACAGAGTAGAACATACTTTTGAGGTGATTTGGTTTACTGGAGGCTCCAACCGTACAAACAAGCATCCATCAAAAGAAGTCGAGCAAAAAATCTCCAACCTCGATTCTTTGGACCCTACAGGGTTAACAAGAAGGTAGGGGCCGTAACTTATGAGCTTGATCTTCCACAGGGCAAAAAAATACACAACGTTTTCCATGTGTCATGCTTGAAGAGAGCCATCGGCCAACATATCACCCCCATTGAGGTACTGCCACCCCTAGATGAAGAAGGGCAAATGATACTGATACCAGAGGAGATACTGGAGGTTCGGGAGAAGAATCTAAGGAGGAGGAGCATCAAGTAATACTTAGTCAAATGGAAGGACTTACCTATTGAGGATGCCACTTGGGAGAGTGAACATGTATTACAGGAGACAGGTCCAGAATTGCTTGTGGGCAAGCAATTTCTAGCAAGGGAGACTGTAATGTCCCCCACCTCTTGATGAAGAGGGTTGGAGAGACTCAGTAGTCTAGTCATCTCCACTAGACTATAGTCTCATGCACTATGGGGAGGACTCAACTAAACTCAACGTTATAATATTAAGTTGACTTGGAAAAGGAAAAGTAACTCAATGAAGGAATAGAACATGTGAGAGTGAGTTAGGAGTTAACCCTAGGGGTTAACTAACTCAACTGAGAAACAGATTGGAGGTATAAAGGAAAGGCAAGGGCACACCTCTCACTTACCTTTTGATGATTATTGCATTTTTCTTTTGGGCTCTAGAGCACAATAGTTTTGAGGGTTTTGAGAATACAAACCCTAGAGGACAACTCGGTGGTGAAAGATCCCACCTCTCTTGTTCCAAGCTTGGTCTTGGGGATGCAATACTCCACCCACACCATTCTACTTCAGCTATAGGTACTATCTTCTATTTAGGGCATCAACATGGCGTAACTTGGAGGGTTTCCATCAAAGGGGATGCACCATTGATTGAAGGAGGATTCGATCTAGGAGCTTGAGAAGGATTTTTAATATTTGGGCACTTGGGTTTTCTATGCAAGGCCTCGATCATCATCTCTAGTGCATTTTGAGAGAGATATACTAGCCATTTGATTTCCTAGAGCATTGACAAGATTTGGAGAGAAGGAGGGCGCTATTGGGAAGTAGATCTACTCAGTTTGGAGGGGTTAAACTTCAGATCTCATCTTGACACTTCACCAGGAGGTTCACCTTGGCCCGATCTATCATTCTGGAGAGTTTCATAGTGATTGGAGGTCTCCTTCAACATGGTCGAATTATTGGGTCTTGACAGTATTCAGGAGGGTGCAGTTTTACTTGAAGATTCAATATTTGGAGGAGCAGATCTTGACGTTTTGGCTTGAGACTTCAGGAGGGGGTTCTACTTGCCTCGACCTATCATTCTACAGAGTTTTGTGCCATTTGGGGGCTTCCAGCAGCTAGGCCGAAATATTGGACCTTCATAGCCATTCAGGTGGGCGTATCTTTAGTCAGGGGGGTTTGGACTTGACCCTAGTTCATCTTGTATTGGTATTCATCTTGTATTCAGCCTTTGGAGGCTTATATCTTCTTATCTTGAGCATTTTGTAGCAACTCATGTCCCAACTAGAGGATCTATCTGATGTTATTCCAGATCTATAGTCTTATTGTATCAAGTTTTCTCATATTATCTAATCAAAGGTTAGATCTATGCTGTTTGGTTCTATATCTAGTGCTTCTTGTCATCTCTTGTATTTTCATATGTTGCATCTTCAGATCTATGTTCACATACTTGATAACTAAATCTACAAACCCTAAAACGCAACTTCAAGAGCAAACCTGCAAACAAACATACACACAACAGTTAACAGTGAGCAGTTAGTGTTCCCAACAAAAAAATTGGCTTGGGAACATTACAGTTTGGTTGTGATATACTTAGGCCCAATTGGTGCATGACCATTTCGGTTATAATGTTCCTAGGGGTATCTAGGTCAAACACACAATTATGGAGAAGGAAATCATTGATTTGGAGAGTAACATAAAAAGGTGTAGGTTCTCCATATTTTGTTCCCATGCTCCCAACTTGGTATACAACGGGGAACTCTTCTTGAAGATTGTCCTCCTCATGGATTTGTGGTAGGGAGTATTCAAAATCCTCAACCTCAGGGTTTCTAAATGTATCTTGAGTGGGTTTCAAATCCTCGGGAGGTTCATTTTGTTGAGAGAACAAGGATCTTTGGGAGGTTATGTTTTGGTTCCACCATGCTTTCCCCATTTGGTTCCCAGATGTCATTGTCGTTTAAAAGGTTAACCTGATGGATGGAATTGCTGAACCTAAGGTTTTCCTGAATATGGCAAGCAACCTCTTGTGCTTCTTCTAGGCTTGCAGGTAATCGATCCTTGAGGGTGAACTGCAAGGTTCCTTCTAAGGAGTTTAGGTAATGTTGGAGAATAATGCTTTTTGGGTGAAAGTCGGGTTGAAGTTTGTTAATGAGAGCGTTGAACCTATTATTGAATTCCCTAATGTTTTCGTCGGTTCCTTTGCAAACTTCGAGGTACTGAGAGTAAAAGGAGGCCGTACTTTCTTCTTTACACCATCTGTTCGTGAAAGCTCGTTCAAAGATCTTTAGGAGTTTTGAAGCTTCCACTTGGGAATTGGTTAATCCAGGTTCTGGCACTTCCGGTGAGTGAGCTCACAAAAAGCCTCATAAAGGTGTCAGGGTGTTCTTCTCCTGATTGGTGAAATTCATACCCCTCATAAAATTTAGTCTAATGTGAGTTGCCATAAGATCCTACTTCTTTTGAGAATCTAGGTATCCAGGAATCAACCTTTTTTGGGAGATCATGTAATCCACCTTGGGTGTTAGCTAAGTCCAAAGGGCCAAAAAGTTCTGTGGGAGACCATTTAGGAGCAGCCATAGGGGCAATAGGAACTACAAGATTAGAAAGTGTGTACTGACGTCTGCTACGGGTTGTCATTATGGAGTCGTTAGGCAATATTTTTGAGATTATCAAAGGGATTAGGGGATCACCCTCAGTGGAGTCGCCAGGTAAGCCTTGAAAAGTAAAGGCTTTTGAGGAAAGGCTTATCGAAAAGTGTCGTCTTTGAGGGGAATTGACTCAGTGTTCCTCGACACCGACGCCAAAATGTTATCGCACAATTTGTACTTGCCCAAAAGCCAAAGGCAAGTGAACAGTAAATTGGGGTAACAAGTGGTTGTCCTATCACTGTCACCTAAATAAGACACCTCTTTTTCTTTAGGGGTGAAAGCCCAGGGGAGACGTCCCCGGTGACCTGGGGGTTTGAGAAGGCAAAGGTAATAGTGTTAAGAAAAGTTCTTCCCCTCTCACAAGTCACACTGATCAGAAAGTCCCAAAGGTTTAATAAGATGAAGCAAAGATATGCTTAAGTGTACCTGCCCAGAACAAGACAACAAGAAAAAACTATTTTGCAAGTAACAATTGATATTAGAGCTTCGTAAAACCTTGGATTTTCAATAAAAACAATAAGTTGATATACAAGATGAAGCAAACAAAAATTTATAACAACAATGTATATATAATAATAGCTTCACAATTATGCCTTGAACAAGCTTAAAAAATGAACCAAAATGGTAACCTAGAATTAGCAATATGCTAGCCTAAGTTGCAGGAAACGCCCCCCCCCTCGGTTTCGGGTAGGAAACCGGTACGAAACTCAGAAACCGGTACGGTACGGCCAATAAATGCCCCCGGCCGTACCGTACGATGTTTCCCGATTTGGAAATGTCGTACGATACGACCGACGACGTTTCCTGGCCGTACGGCTAGTGTTTCGGGCATCTTTGAGGCGAAATAAGAAAAACAAAGGGGGCCATGGGGCCCTCAACCAGTCAAATATATATTTTTTTGCATTTTCTATGTTTTTCTTGCATCATTATTGCATTTTTTTTGCATCATTATGTTTTGCTTGCAATATAATGTCTTATTTAAAAAAAAACTATATATATATATATATATATATATTTTAATTTTTTTATATACGGCGTTTCCCCCGATGTTTCTCCGGACGTTTCCATTTTTTGAGGGCCTGTTTTGTACCGTCCCGGTTTTGGAAACTTGGAAACGTTTCCCCGTTTCATGCAACTTAGATGCTAGCACTTGTCAGAAGCTAAGAGGGCAATGTAAAAATCAACTTTAACAATTGCTTTTAGGAGTTTTTACTGCTGTAATATATGGCTATAGCTTACTTTTGTAAGAGCAGGAAGAATGTTAGTAAGTTAGTCTAATCTAGGGTTAGGAATGGTTAGCAAAGAGCTTAGGGTAGAAGGTTTAAGGGTTGTTTTCATCAATCAATCAAATGCCAGGTATAAACTAGTGCCTTTAGGGTTAATGGAGTCACTTTTGCAGCAACAATCTTGAAGGAAACAATTGATAATATGTGAACTAAAGACAAGAGGGAGGATGGTTGAGGTGTTGGTAACCCAAGGCCTCAATCATCAAACCCTAGAAGGAAAACGACCACTAGGAAGTAGGTAACCCTAATCATCAAACCCTAGAAGGAAAACGACCACTAGGAGGTAGGTAACCCTAGGGCCTAGTGGTTTTCCTTCTTCTTTAGCTCAAGCTTGAGATAAATAAAAGCTTAATGAAGCAATGGTGTTAGAGTGCTACAAACGTAGGGCTCTAGCTCATGCTTCAATGGAGATGTCTTCTAGCAAAATCAAGTAGGTGGATAGCTATTGAGATAAGGACAATAACATGTGCTTATTCTCCTAGGGTTTTACACTAGCAATTTCATAATCTTAGTAAAATGCAAAATAAAAGATACCATAACCATTCAAAGAAAGAAGAATTGCAGATTTTCACTTACATTCACCAAGAATAATCTAGTAGTATGCCCTAGTTGAAGACTTTCCACCATTAAAATGCCAAAAAATCAGTAAAAGAAGCCTCCTCCAAGAGTTGCACACCACTTAATTTCGGCCAATAAGCCTTAAAGAGGCCGAATTTCAAACCTCACACTTGTGTGAGTGAAAGATGATGAAAAGTGATAAGTATGGTAGGAATGGATGATGACCTTTCATAAACCCACCCAGTGGCAACTCACTCCTAAGGGAACCAACTTGCTAGGGCATTCTGTCATCCCCCCCAGGTATGGACAAGTCAAAAAACATAAATTCCAAGCACACGTCATGAAGCAAAAGAGAATTAAATGCACATATTCAAATGTTTTGAGAATCAGAGTGACACATACAATGATACTCAAACTCATTACCTGATGGAGCAAGACCCACTGCTACTTTAGAACTAGGCCGATGGGATGGATGCTGCTGCTGCTGCTGACAGAATGGAGGCACTGAAGAAGAAGGATGGGCCCTCCAGGGCCAGGCTCAAGTCAATATGGCTCTCGGTTCTCCATGTCTAGTTCCTATGGCCCTCGAGACATAATCTCCTTAGTTATCCCTAGGATAGGGGATAACAACATTCATCACGGAGTTTTAGCGGGTAGCAGTGGCAGTGACAGATATCTCAGAGCTAAGGTTGATTATGTTATTTACAGAGGGGCTCACAGAACCCTTGAGAGGATGGGTGAAGGCATACAGGCCTCACACCTTGCAGGATGCCATCTTACACACTTGAGATTTGGCAGACTCAACGTCGAAGACTAAATCCGTTTCCAAACCCTTCATACCGCAGAGGGACCGAGACAGGAAACCATTCCAGAGAGAGTGGAAGGGCAAGGAGAAGTTGGATGATGAGACGAGGCGAGAGCTTATGAGGAAGAAGCTCTGCTTCACCTGCAAAGACCCTTGGGTCCTAGGCCACAGGTGCATGGGCAAGGGAGAGATCCATTATATTGAGGTGGCAGCATAAAGTGTGGATAGTAAGGAGGAGGAGAAGGACAGTGGATCCACTAGCTGAGAGGAGGAGCTATCACAGGCAGAGGAGCAACCTCCCCGTAGACCACCGATACCAGCAAGGGCCCACCCATCGGTAGTACCCCAACCTCCTGAGCAGGATAACAAACAAAATCCAACAAAGGGAGGATTCATAGCGACCCTTTCTGGTGTTCCCAGGTATGACACCCTTCGGATCAGAGGGACTATTCAGGGACAATGGGAAATCGCCCTAATAGATGGTGGGGCCACCCACAACTTCATTGATGCCTCTTTGGTATCGAGGCAGGCACTTCAGACAGAGGAGTTTGAGGGATTTGATTTTGCAGTAGCAGATGGCCATATAGTGGAGTGTCTAGACAGAGTTCCGGACTTGGAGATAAAGTTAGGTAACTACACTGTGAGACACATTTTATGTAGTTGACCTATTTGACACAGATGTGGTGTTGGGAGTCCAGTGGTTGATCACATTGGGAAAAATCACCACCAACTACCAAACCTTGGAGATGGGGTTCAAAGACAGTGACGGGAAGAGGATTGTTCTGAGGGGCATGTCGACAGGGGCACCCAGGACAGTTTCGGCCAAGAGGATGGAGAGGATCTTAAGGCATGGGGAGGTAGCATATGCCACAGAGTGCTTGAACACTATGAAAAAGGATTCAGAGGGTCGACAATAGTATTAGATAGAGATCAGGAACTTGTTGGGACGACATCAACATGTTTTGGTTCGATTCCACCAGGGAGACCAGTTGACAGGGGGTTTGAGCACACCATTGAATTGGAGGAGGGAGTCAAACCTACGATCACACCACCCTATCGTCATCCTAGGAGGTTCAAGGATGAGATAGAGAAAGCAATTAAGGAAGTGCTAGCGATGGGACACATCAGACCTAGCAACAGTCCATTTGCTTCTTTAGTTGTCTTAGTTCTGAAGGATGGTACCATGAGGATGTGCATCGACTACCGGGCCTTGAACAAGAAAACCATCAAGAATCGATATCCTATCCCTCGCATTGATGAGTTGATGGATGAACTGCATGGGGCAGTTTTTTTCTCGAAGATTGATCGACGCTTTGGATATCATCAGATCAACATCCGAGAGCAGGACATAGAGAAGACGACATTTAGATGCCACTTTGGTCATTTTGAGTTCTTGGTTATGCCATTTGGGCTAACCAATGCACTGGCTACATTTCAGTCTTGCATGAACCAGATATTCAGGGTCCAGTTGAGGAAATCAATCTTGGTTTTCTTCGATGACATCTTGGTCTACATCAAGACATGGCGGGAGAATATGAGGCGCTTGGATGAGGTATTGAGCATCATGGAGACACAATCAGTATACGCCAAAGAGTCCAAGTGTGATTTTGGTATGATAAAAATACTTTACTTGGGCCACATTATCAGTGCACAGGGGGTACAGGTGCACTAGGAGAAGATCAGGGCCATTTTGGATTGGCCAACGCCCAGGTGTTGATGATTACAGCTGCGTGAGACATCCTCCAGGACACAGATTGATTGAGTCGACCTGAGAGAGAGCCCATGAGTTGGGTGTGTGGTTCCTATCTGAGACAGAATTGGAACGTAGAGATGGCCTCCTCCTTACAGAGAGTTGAGAAGAACTCTAGATGATTCTCCTGTGTAACGCGGTGAGAAAGGAGATCTGCTGAGTTGGACGTGCCTGTGGCTGAGCACAAGGTGAATGTGTGAATTCCCATAGAGTTGGGTGCATCGTCATGAGATAGAGATGAAGATGATGTATTAGCCTCCTTTGAGCAGAGAGTTGAGATGATGAACTCCAGATGACTCTCCTATGTAATGCAGTGGAAAAGAAGATCTATTGAGTAGACATGCATGTGGATGAGCACAGGTGAACACGATCCTAGTGGCTGAACACTAGTGAGTGTGGTTCTCCTGTGAGACACAGTGAGATAGAGATATGGACATCCCTATGGATGTGCCCCTAGTGGCTGAGCACTAGTGGGTGTATGAGATCCCTTGCTATATTGTTCAAGAGTCAGCCCTACTTGTAACCCTAATTGTAATGTAAAGGGTACAGGTTGGCCCCACCTTAATGTAATTGATAATTAATGTAAAAGATAAGTAATTTGGTTATTATTAATTATATTGTGAGTTAGAGAGGTCGGCCCTGTTGTGCCAATAGACACTTCTGTTGACAGGTCAAGTCTAATATAAGTAAAGGTAGATTCCCCATTGAGGAATCATATCTTTTGCATAAGTTTGGAAATTTCAGCAAGTACATCTTCTTGGGAAAAGTGCGCACCTCTCTTGGGTGCTAGTCTTCTAGGGTTTGCAAGCACCCTCTTGTGTGCTAGGTTTTCTTGGTGGTGAAGGTCTTTCTCTTGAAGAATATAGCAAAGGATTTGGCTGGGTTTTCTTCCCTTGTTAAGAAGGGAATCCCAGGATACTTCCTGTGTTCTTGTGCATGGTGTTTCTTCTTGTGATCTTGGTTGCTCCAACATAATTGTTTATGGTTTAAGTTAAATGCTAAAAAGGAATGAACTTCATGCTTAAACCTTGATTATTGAAAAATCAACATGGTATCAGAGTGTAATGTTCCTGACTTGGCTAGTCTAGGAAATGCTGCTAATGTGTGTGTAGGATCAATGGTTTACAACATATAAATGATCGTACAAATAACAAATGCGACAAAGATTGCAAAGTTTATATTATGATATCTCTGCGTAGTACAAATGCCGAATGTGACTGAATAAAATGAATCACTCGGCTAGATCAAATGACAAAAGGATCTTAGCCGGAATATGATAAGCAAACTAAGAGATAATACCTGATAATAGATGAGTATTGCGGTGGATGAGCTGGAACTGTGGCAACTCGCACGGTAATTGCTGGAAGTTCGGAAAGTTCGCCCTGGTGGCTAAACTTTTCAGAATGGCCTGGAAACTGTCTCAAATGGTGCACCCTACTCTAGCTCTCAGTCCTGATGACCAATCGGCCCCTCTACTGGTGTGTTTTAACCCCGGATGGATCCCCTCGGGGGAATGCGCCCCTCACTGGAAAAATGTGCCCTAGTGATTCCATCGTCAGAATCGGATGAGATGTATCTCAAAATGATCGCCTTGGCCTAGTGGGAAATAGGTCGGAAGGGTTTCCCTGGATCTGATCTGATGACCGCTCGAGAACCTCGAATGTGTTCGCCAAAAGTGTCGCACTCCCAACTCTGGAAAATGCGCCCCAGATGATTCCTCCGTCGGAATCTGACGAGGAACCAGGCGAAAGATGCACCTTGCCTTCCTGTCAACTTGGTCAGAAGGGAATCTCTGAACTCTCCTTGGATGGGACAAGTCGATCCACTGAACCTCCTCAGGAGCTGCGCCCTCACCCTGGATAAGTGCGCCCTTGCTGCTGGACCCTGTGTAACTACTGCTGAAGAATGATGGAAGACCTGTGTGATCTTCCCGATGACTAGGGTGTGTCTCTCAACACCGAAATCAGCCAACTGGTGTCTTCCTCCTAGAATCCAATGAACTATCTCTCCTGAGATGCGCCTCTCGCCTCAATGACAAGTCATACTCTGCATAATGATGAATTAGGTTGCTGACCCTTCTCTTATAGATTTTCTAAACCCTAATTCATTGCTGAAACCCTAATTCGTTGTTGACTTCCAAATTTAGCTTGTCTGTTTTATTTTTAGCTCGCAACGGTTTAAAAGCTCTTTTAACCACTTTTGGCTCAATGTCACTTTTCGAACATAACACCTTTCACTCGAGTGACCTCTAGTAATCATGTTTACTCCTTTTTTGGCCCTAGCTATAGTCTAACGGGGTGGTTTAGACCATTAAGCCTCCTCTCTAGAGCTCCTAGTTGGAAAGGGACATTACAGTCCTCCCTTCCCGAAATTGCTTGTCCTCAAGCAATACCAATCCGGGGTGCTGCAACACCTGCTTGCTCTCCCAAGTAGCGTCCTCTACTGGAAGCCCTCTCCATCTGATCAAACACTCTCTGATGACCCTGCTCCTCAGTTTCCGCTCCCGAAACTCAAAACCTCCTCCGGAACCAACTCCATCTATCCCTCTTCATCCAATGGGGGAAGCTCCTCTGATGTGCTAATGAATTGTCCCACTGCCTTTTAGAGGCAAGATACGTGGAACACGTTATGAATCTTGCTCCCCTTTGGAAGCTCTAGCTCATAAGCAACCTCGCCTACTTGGCGCATGATCCTATATGGGCCATAAAATCTGGGCTTGAGCTTCTCGGCCCCACTCTTCTTCAGAGATGACTGTCTGTAAGGTTGGAGTCTTAAGAAAACCAAATCCCCAACCTCAAAGCTGTGCTCTATCCTGTGCCTGTCCGCACTCATCTTCTGTCGGTTCTGTGCCGTCTGCAGGTTCTCTTTCAGCAACTTGAGAATCTCCTGACTATCTACAATCCAATCCTTGGCCTTGGGAGCTCTGCTCTCCCCAAAAACCAAGTTTACCAAAGTGGGAGCATCATATCCGTACAATGCTCAGAAGGGTGTCATACCAATGAACATGTGGAAGGTGGTGTTGTAGCAATGCTCTCCTAAATGTAGCCACTTGACCCATGTTCTCTGCTGTCCACCTACATAGTTCCTCAAATATCCTTCAACCCACTTGTTGACAATCTGGTCTGCCCATATGTCTGAGGGTGATAGCTGGTGTTGGGTGTCAACTCTGTCCCCACCAACCTAAACAACTCTCTCTAGAATGTCCCCATGAACCGACTGTCCCTATCACTGACGATGTTCCTCGGTAACCCTTGAAGTCTGAAGACCTCCTTGAAGAATAGCTTGATTACCTGAACTATGCTGTACTCTGTCGGTATGGCATATAAGTGAGCAAACTTGGTCAATCTGTCGACCACTACATAGATACAGTCCTTACCCTGGACCTTGGGTAGGCCTGTGATGAAGTCCATCGATATACTCTCCCATTTCTGCTCTGGAATGGGGAGTGGCTGAAGTAGCCCTGCTGGAAGAGAATGCTCTGACTTGTTTTGCTGGCAAGTCACACACTCACTGATGTGTCTCATAACGTCCTATTTGAGGCCCTTCCATGAGAACCTCTCCCTGATTTGTCTGTAGGTTTTGAAAAACCCCTAATGGCCTGCTAGTGGTGAATCGTGAACTGCTGTGAGGATCTTCTTCTTGAACCCCGAATCTGGCACCAAGTAGACTCTGTCCTTGTAGAATATGACATCGTCAATGACCCTATACCTGTCATCCCGTATCTGCCCATCCATAACCTCACAAGCGAAGTTGTTCTTGGAATATTCCACTAACAAGTGGGATTTCCAATCTGCTGAAATCTCCATCAAAGGACCTGCCGCAGGTCTCCTCGATAGTGCATCGGTCACAATGTTCTTCTTCCCCTTGACATACTCTATGTCGAAGTCGAATACTTGTACCTTCCTCACCCATTTCTGTTGATGCTCACTGAGGTCCTTCTGCTCAAGGAAATACTTCAAGCTGTTGTGATCTGTCTTGACCACGAATTTGCTGCCCACCAAATATTGTCTGAATTTGGTCAAGGCATGCATGATTGCCATCATTTCCTTGTCATAAGTGGAGTACAACCTCTCGGGATGACTGAGCTTCCTGCTCTCGAATACAATGGGGTGTCCTCCCTGCATCAAAACTGCCCCGATACCCTCGCCGGATGCATCACACTCTAGTACAAATGGTAAGGTGAAGTCTGGTAATGCCAACACTGGACAAGTGCCCATGACTTCCTTCATCTGATCAAAGGCTTTCTGTGACTCCACGGTCCAGATGAAATCCCCATGCTTGGTAAGATTTGTCAGCGGTGCTCCAAGCTGAGTAAAACCTCGGACAAACTGCCTATAATAGCTGCACAACCCAAAGAAACTCCTCAACTCTGTCACGTTCCTGGGTGTTGGCCAATCCAGAATGGCTCTGATCTTCTCGTGGTGCACCTGTACCCCCTATGCACTGATGATGTGGCTAAAGTAAAGTAGTTCTGTCATACCGAACTCACACTTGCACTCTTTGACATATAAGGACTGTGCCTCCATGATGCTCAATATCTCATCCAGGTGCCTCATATGCTCTTGCCATATCTTGTTGTAGACCAAGATGTCGTTGAAGAAAACCAAGACTGATTTCCTCAAGTGATCCCTGAATATGTGGTTCATGCAAGATTAGAATGTAGCGGGTGCATTGGTTAGCCCAAATGGCATAACCAGGAACTCGAAATGTCCTAAGTGACATCGAAATGTCGTCTTCTCTATGTCCTGCTCTCAGATGCTGATCTGATGATACCCAGAGCGTAGATTAATTTTTGAGAAGAAAACTGCTCCATGCAGTTCATCCATGCGGGATAGGATATCGGTTCTTGATGGTTTTCTTGTTCAAGGCCCGATAATCAATGTACATCCTCATGGTGCCATCCTTCTTCAGAACTAAGACAACTGAAGAGGCGAATGGGCTGCTGCTCGGTCTGATGTGTCTCATCGTTAGCAATTCCTTGATTGCCTTCTCTATCTCATCCTTGAACCTCCTAGGATGACGATAGGGGGGGGTGATCATAGGTTTGGTCCCCTCCTCCAACTCAATGGTGTGCGCAAACCCCCTGTCAGGTGATCTCCCTGGTGGAATCAACCCAAAAACCTGCTGATGTCGTCCCAACAAATTCTTGATCTTTGTATGATACTGTTGTCGACCCTCTGAATCCTTCCGCGTAGTGATCAAACACTCTGCGGCATATGCTACCTCCCCATGTTTGAATATCCTCTCCATCCTCTTGGCTGAAAGTGTCATGGGTGCTCCTGTCGACATACCTCTTAGACAACCTTCTTCTCGTCACGGTCTCTGAATCCCATCTCCAAGGTTTGGTAATTGGTGGTGATTTTTCCCAAGGTAATCATCCACTGGACTCCCAACACCACATCTGTGTTAGATAGGTCCACCACATAAGATGTGTCTCTCACTGTGTAGTTGCCTAACTTTATCTCCAAGTCTGGAACTCTGTTTAGACATTGCACTGTGTGGCCATCTGCTACTGCAACATCAAACCCCTCAAACTCCTCTGTCTGAAGTGCCCGTCTCGATACCAGTGAAGCGTTGATGAAGTTGTGGGTGGCCCCACCATCTATCAGGGCGATTGCCCGTTGCCCCTGAATAGTCCCTCTGATCTGGAGGGTATCATACCTGGGAACACCAAAAAGGGTCGCTATGACTCCTCCCTTTGCTGGTTTCCGTCTGTTAGCCTGCTCAGGCGGTTGTGGGACTACCGGAGGATGGGCTCTTACCGGTGTCGGTGGTCTACGGGGAGGTTGCTCCTCTGCCTGTGCTGACTCCTCCTCTGAGCTAGTGGATCCATTGTCCTGCTCCTCCTCCTCACTGTCCACACTGTCTGCTGCCACCTCAATATAATGAATCTCTCCCTTGCCCATGCACCTGTGGCTTGGGACCCAAGGGTCTCTGCTGTTGAAGCAAAGCTTCTTCCTCATAAGCTCTCGCGTCGTCTCATCATCCAACTTCTCCTTGCCCTTCCATTCTCTCTGGAATGGCTTCCTGTCTCGATCCTTCTGGGGTACGAAGGGTTTGGAAAAGGGTTTAGTCTTTGGGACCGAGTCTGCCAAATCTCGAGTGTGTAAGATGGCATCCTGCAAGGTGGGAGGCCTGTATGCCTTCACCCATCCTCTCAAAGGCTCTGTGAGTCCCTCTGTGAATAGCATGATCAACCCGGGCTTTGATATATCTGTCACTGCCACGACTACCCGTTGAAACTCCGTGATGAATGCCTTTGCTGTGCCAGTTTGTCTCAATTGGGCTAGATCCCTGAAGTGGATATCGGGATCGCTCTTGTCAGACCTGTCCATGAGTCTCTCTGTGAACTCCCTATAGGAGGTGATGCGACTATGACCCAATGTCACCAATCCATGATGCCACCACTCGTGTGCCTCACCCTCCAAGTGTAAGGTAGCGAAACTGATGGCCTCTGTCTCGGTCATTTGGTTGAGCTTGTAGTATGTGTCTAGCTTCTGTACTCAAGCTTAGGTGGTGCATATGGACGATCTGTCGAAAGAAGGTATGGTGAGTTTACCAACTTTCCGGATGAAATCAATGTTATGCCCCTGCTGCTGCTGCGGTCCTCCTCTCTGTGGCTCTTTGGGGCAGTTCCTGAGTCTGAGTCCACAATACTTGACTAGGGTCATGTCTTGATGTAAGTCACAGCCCAATGCTGCATACTCCCTCCTGTACTCTGCAATGTCCTCTGCATGAGTGGGTGACCTCTGTGCTATCGGTAGCTGTGATGCTACTAGGGGTGCCCTTTGGAAACTGGGAAACAAAGGTCTGGGAATCCTACTCGAAGAGGTGTATGTGCGAGTAGGAGACTGGGATCTACTGCCTGCCCCTAAGTTCCCCTGTGCTGCATGTGTGGCTTGTGTGCCCGGGGTGACCACTATAGCCAATCTATAATCCATTTGTGCCAATGATTGAGTCATGGCCCGCTGACTAGCTACCATATCGCTGATAACCTGCATGAAGGCTGCCTCTGGCTCCATGGGGGCCTTAGCACTGCCCTCTGGTTGCTCATATTTGTCTCCTAGCATCCTCTCTGCCTCGCGCTCAGCCTCACGCTCTGCTCTTGTCTCTGCTTCCCTGTGCACCTCTTCCTCTTCCTCTGAGCTGGGAGGGAAAGGAGGAAAGTCGGGCCTAGACCTTCTTTCCTTGCGCCTATTGTAAGTGACATATTCGTCACCTACGTGCTCACGACCCTCTGGGTCTTCTGCTTCACTCATCGTCTTTAGTCACAGGCTGGAAGGACTAAAGCTCTGATACCACTGTAATGTTCCTGACTTGGCTAGTCTAGGAAATTCTGCTAATGTGTGTGTAGGTTCAATGGTTTACAGCATATAAATGATCGTACAAATAACAAATGTGACAAAGACTGCAAAGTTTATATTATGATATCTCTGCAGAGTACAAATGCCGAATGCGGCTGAATAAAATGAATCACTCGGCCAGATCAAATGACAAAAGGATCTTAGCCGGAATACAATAAGCAAACTAAAAGATAATACCCGATAATATATGAGTACTGCATGGTCAATGGATGAGCTGGAACTGTGGCAACTCGCACGGTAATTGCTGGAAGTCCGGAAAGTTCGCCCTGGTGGCTAAACTTCTCGGAATGGACCCGAAACTGTCCCAAATGGTGCGCCCTGCTCTATCTGTCAATCCTGACGATTGACTAGCCCCTCTGCTGGTGTGTTTAGACCCCGGATGGATCCCCCTGGGGGAATGCTTCCCCTCTCTCACTAGAAAAATGCGCCCTAGTGATTCCATCGTCGGAATTGGCTGAGATGCATCTCAAAATGATCGCCTTGGTCTACTGGGAAATGGGTCGGAAGGGTTTCCCTGGATCTAATTTGATGACTGCTCGAGAACCTCGAATGTGTCCGCCAAAAGTGTCGCACTCCCAACTCTGGAAAATGCGCCCCACATGATTCCTCCGCCGGAATTTGATGAGGAACCGGGCAAAAGATGCGCCTTGCCTTCCTCTCAACTGGGTCGGAGGGGAATCTCTAAACTCTCCCTGGATGGGACAAGTCGATCCACTGAACCTCCTAAGGAGCTGCGCCCTCACCTTGGATAAATGTGCCCTTGCTGTTGGACCCTGTGGAACTGCTGCTGAAGAATGATGGAAGACCTGTGTTCTTCCCGATGACTAGGGTGTGTCTCTCAACACCGAAATCAACCAACTGGTGTCTTCCTCCTGGAATAGACTGAACTATGTCTCCTGAGATGCGCCTCTCTCCTTAATGACAAGTCATAATTTGCATAATGATGAATTAGGTCGTTGACCCTTCTCTTATAGCTTTTCTAAATCCTAATTCACTGCTGAAACCCTAATTCGCTGTTGACTTCCAAATTTAGCTCGTCTGTTCTATTTTTAGCTCATAATGGCTTAAAAGCGCTTTTAACCACTTTTAGCTCAATGTCACTTTTCGAACATAACACCTTTGACTGGAGTGACCTCTAGTAACCTTGTTTACCCCTTTTTTGGCCCTGGCTATAGTCTAACGGGGTGGTTTAGACCAAGGCTGTTGGGAGCGGGGAGCGGGAGCGGGAGCGGGAAGCGCATATTTTCAAAAATCTCCGGGAGCGGGAGCGTTTTTTATATAATACATAAAAAAATATATATTTTGATGCATATATATATATAAAACATGCTGAATGTTGAATCAATTGCAAAAAACATGAAAACATAGATATAAGATCATTTAACTAATTGATTAGTGATGAATCGATGATCATTAAAGCATCAACCATTTAGTACATCCTACATACTACAC
>ML821250.1:54648-71076 GCA_009831015.1 Picea engelmannii
GAATTCGACCTAATTCCTCATTATGTTATGATTTGATGTTGAGATATTTGTAGAGGAGGAAATCGACCCCCTTGTTGTTTTGTGGATTTATGGTGGAAACCACCACCATTGATCAGTTTCGGTGTTGAGAGACACACCCTAGCCTATCGGAGATATCATCTAGGTATTTCATTGTGCATTACAGTGTCCAGTTCAGTGATTGTGCAACTCAGCTAGTGAGGGCACAAGTGTTTGAGGGAGCGACTGCTTGTGACAATTCATATTTGGCCGATTCCTTCCGACCCATTAGAGAGTTAGCCAGGGCGCACCTATTGAGCCATCTGTCATCAGTTTCCGACAGTGGAATCTTCTGGAAAGCGGAAAACAATCATTTAGGGCACAACTCCAGAGGAAGCACGCTTGGGGTTCCAGGGGACATTTCGGGGCAGATCTGAGGAATCCCTTCTGACCCATTACAGAGGAGACCAGGACGATCATTTTGAGCTATACATCGTCAGATTCCGTTGGTCGAATCACTAGGGCGCACTTATTGAGCCCAGGAAGTGTGCAAACCCCGAGGGGGTGACATCCAGAGCTTTAGAGATCGAATCTTTAGTCTGACAGTCATCATGATCAGTCTAGAGACCAGGGCGCATCTTTGAGACAGTTTCCGGTTCATTCCAACGGGTATTGCCATGAAGGCGAGTTTTCTGGATTCTACAACAGTTACCGTGAGCTGCCAGACTGCTTTTTGTCGATCTATCCATGCATGTGCAAACCAACACCCATTCTTCTGATCACAGGTATTTCTTATTAGTTATTTTGTATTCCAGTGACGATCCATGAGATCTAATTGATGATTATTGTATCTGCTTCCAGTATAACTGTATTTCCTGCTTTTTCAGCATTATATATACCAGTGAGCTGTGTTTTCCATATTTCACATGCATTGTCTTATATTGCTAAACACATAATAAACTGGAACCCACATGCGAAAATCACCAAGCATGTTCACACAGTAACTCAAATGTAGTCAGAAACCCCCAGAGGATCAGATTCAGTAGCCAAAACCGTAGTTCAGCAGTAGATATCTAGATCAACTAGATCAGGGATATTTCAAGACCTTGGGCGTGATGGTGAACATCTTAGGCCGTGGGATAGCAGATATCTCAGAGGGTGACACAAATTCAGATTCTCATTGGGATGGGGATGGAGGGCTTCTGACAGTTATCAGTATGACACATGAGGAGTTAGTGAGGATTGGAAGTGATGAACTTCCAATTTTTCTATGGGATCTGGGAGTCCATTTGGTTAGTGGGTTGTTTCATCTTATGATGGCCCAGGTTGCGCCAGAGAGCAACATACTTCACTCTTGGATGGTTTTGAGAGGGCTTGCAGGGACTTGTTCTATGTGGCGAGACACGTTCTCTCTATTGATACTCATGATCAAGTATGGAGGTGGTTGGGCAGAGGATGATTCCACAGAGATACCTTTACAGGTTCAACGTCTTGACAGCAGGTCCAGTTTTCACAGGTGTTTTAGCATGAGGATTCAGGAGTGGGGGATCCAGTATGTATATTTTGAGCAGACAACCATAATCACAGTAGTGCAGCATCCGTGTGATGGTCCCTGTCAGAGGCTAGCATGGGACCTTGGGATTATATGGCTGGTCATTTCATCGATTGATGGAGATGAGTGGATCTTTGCAGGGGGAAGTCACTTTGACTTTCCAGTGAGCTTCAGTATTGGGGGGAGCACGTCACTTGTTGGTGATTCGTTGAGGTCTTGTAGTACCTCACTATGGCAACATCATGTTTAGTTGGTGGAGGTCGTGTTGGGGTTGGTACGGACTTGGAGGACAGACTCATTTCGGGTTGAGACCGTGTGTTATTTGCAGGAGACTCATGGTATTTATATGTTACAGGACTATATTTCACGAGGCATTGCAGTTCACATTATGATAGGGGATCCAGGGATTGGAGTGCTTGGTAGTTCCGCATTTGGAGTTGAGTTTCGAGTAGAGTAGTTGCTCGGGGAGTTGACTGAGATTCTTTGGCCATTGATCATTTTACTCATCAGGAGCATGTGGGTGTAATGCGTGGTGAGCACTTGGAGAGGCCACATCTCGAGGGGAGTCTACCTTGTGTCACACATGTGGATATGGGACCCCGGTATCATATGTAGTTGGATTTAGTTATTGCCTAAGGACAAACAATATTCCGGCAGGGAGGACTGTAATGTCCCCATTTTGGGACATTATAACATTACAGAGTGTTATGCCTACCAGAGTAGCCAGATAGGGGTGACAGAGAGTTCAGGAGATATTGAGGGGTTTTATTGGGCTCGACTTGCATCGTTCATCATCAGGATCCATTCCGCACAACTTGGCTTTGGTTTCGTTGCATTATGATGATTTCCATAATTTTGAGTTATTATGGGTCATATCTTAATTAAATTCACTAAGGTCATAATGGGGATATTACTTGGAGAAACCTCTTAGTGTAATAGCTCATCGAAATCGGGAGGAAGAGCATTACAGGATAAGATGATGAGAAGTGACTTTTAGTGGTCAGAGAAGCCATCAAGAAGGATAAATCACTTTTTAGAGGTAAAATGGCTAATTAATTAATTAATTAAGTGATTTAATCAAGGAATAATAAAATAAAGTAAAAGTCACTTGGAGGGAAAAGGTCAACAACGAATTAGGGTTTTGACAAGCTATAAAAGAAGTGTAAAGCAACCTAATTCATTATTATGTTATGATTTGATATTGAGGTATTTGCAGAGGAGGAGGAAATCAAACCCCTTGTTGTTTTGTGGATTTCTGGAGGAAACCACCACCATTGATCAGTTTCGGTGTTGAGAGACACACCCTAGCCTATCAGAGATACCATCCAGGTATTTCACCGTGCATTACAATGTCCAGTTCAATGATTGCACAACTCAGCCAATGAGGGCGCAAGTGATTGAGAGAGGGTTTGTGCAGCCGCTTAAGACAGTTCATATCTGGCCGATTCTTTCCGACCCATTAGAGAGCTAGCCAGGGCGCACCTATTGAGCCACTTGTCGTCAGTTTCTGATGGTGGAATCTTTCGGAAAGCAAAAAACAGTCATTTAGGATGCATCTCTTGAGGAAGCATATTTGGGGTTCCAGGAGACATTCCGTAGCAGATCTGAGGAATCCCTTCCGACCCATTACAGAGGATACCAGAACGATCGTTTTGAGCTATACATCGTCAGATTCCGCCAGTGGAATCACTAGGGCGCACTCATTGAGCCCAGGTGGTGCGCAAACCCCTAGGGGGTGACATCCAGAGCTTTAGAGGTTGGATCTTTAGTCCGACAGTCATCAGGATCAGTCTAGAGGCCATGGCACATCTTTTGAGACAGTTTCTAGCTCATTCCGACAGGTATTGCCATCAAGGCGAGTTTTTCGGATTCTACAACAGTTACCGTGAGCTACCAGAATGTTTTTTGCCGATCTATCCATTCATTCGCATACCAACACCCATTCTTCTGATCACAGTTATTTCTTATCAATTGATTAGTATTACAGTGACGACCCATGAGATCTAACTGACGATTATTATATCTACTTCCAGTTATTATTGTATTTCCTGCTTTTTCTGCATTATATATATATATATATATATATATCAATGCGCTGTGTTGTCCTTATTTCGCATGCATTTTCTTATACTGCTAAAACACATAATAAACTGAAACACACATGCGAAAATCACCAAGCATGTTCACACAATAACTCAAATGCATTCAGAAACCCCCCTAGAGTATCAGATTCAGTGGCCAAAACCGTAGTTCAGCAGTAGATATCCAGATTAGCTGGATCGGGAATATTTCATATGACTTGCGGTTTACTTCATGGTCATGGTGTCATTGACATGCAAGGCCATGTGTGATGTTCATCTCCATCAGTTCCTTTGTAGAGGGAGCACTTAATGCATTGAGTTACTCTTTCCTTTGAACTGTTTCTTTCCACCCCTTCTCTTGCCTTTTGATATTCATTTATTCATTCTGCAAGCCCCTTTTCAGGTTTATGCATTTATTGCATCGGGGTAATTCAATTAAGTCCTTTCTTTAGATATGCATTAAGTGCATTAGGACTTGGGATGATGGCCTCGTAGAGAGGGGGTAGAGCTCAAGCTTATGTAATGCCCCCATTTTTGGACATTATTACATTATAGTGTTATGCCTACTAGAGTAGCCAGATAGGGGTGACAGTGAGTTCAAGAGATATTGAGGGGTTTTATTGGACCCGACTTGCATCGTTCATCATCAAGATCCATTCTGCACAACTTGGCTTTGGTTTCGTTGCATTCCGATGATTTTCGTAATTTTGAGTTATTATGGGTCATATTTTAATTAAATTCACCAAGAAGGTCATAATGGGCATATTACTTGGAGAAACCTCTTAGTGTAATAGCTCATCGTAATCGGGAGGAAGAACACTATAGGATAAGATGATGAGAAGTGACTTTCAGTGGTCGGAGAAGCCATAAGGATGGATAAATCACTTTTTGGAGGTAAAATGGTTAATTAATTAATTAAGTGATTTAATTAAGGAATAATAAAATAAAGTAAAAGTCACTTGGAGAGAAAAGGTCAACATCGAATTAGGTTTTGGGATGCTATATAGAAAGGGTACAACAACCTAATTCAACATTATGCAGATTTGGACTTGTCATTGAGGAGAAAGGCGCATCTCAAGAGAGGTAGCTCAGTGGATTCCAGGAGGAATACACCAGTGGTTGATTTCAGTGTTGAGAGACACACCCTAGTCACTGGGGAGATCACACAAGTCTTCCATTAGTCTTCAGCAACAGTTACATAGGTTCCAGCAACAAGGGCGCACTTATTCAGGGTGAGGGCGCAACTTCTGAGGAGGTTTAGTGAGTCGACTTGTCCCATCCAGGGAGAATTAAGGTATTCCCTTCTGACCCAGTTGAGAGGAAGTCAAGGTGCATCTATTGCCTAATTTCTCGTCAGATTCCGCAGAGAAATCATCTGGGGTGCATTTTCCAGTAGTTGAGGGTGCGGCCGTTGGGGAGGACACATTTGGGATTCTCGAGCGATCATCAGATCAGATCCAGGGAAATCCTTCCAACACATTTCACAGTAGCCTAGGGCGCTCAGTTTGAGACCCTTATCAACCGATTCCGATGGGGGAATCACTAGGGCACAATTTTCCAGCAACAGAGGGGGCGCATTTCCCCAGGAGGATCCATCCAGGGTCCAGACATACTAGCAGAGGGCCGGTCAGTCACCAGGACTGAGAGAGAGAGAAGGGCGCACTGTTAGGGACAGTTTCTAGGCAGATTCGAGGGGTTTGGCCACAAGGGCGAACTTTCTAGACTTGCAGCAATTGTCGTATGAGGTTTTGTAGCTTGCAGCAGATCTTACATCTCATCCATTGATTCCGCAACATTCTTCTAGTATCGAGTATTATTGTTTTAGTTTTCTTATTGTATTTCAGCTAAGATCCTTTTATCACTGATCTAGCCGAGTGATTTATTTTATTCAGCCGCATTCAACGTTGTACTCCGTAGATATATCGTAATATATGATTTGCAGTATTTTGTCTCATTTACTATATGTATGCTCATTTATACGCTGTAAACAATTAATCATCTACACACACGCGAAAATCACCAAGCATGTAGAAACACTTAGTTGAAACGCATCCAAAACCCCCAGTGTATTAGATCAGACAGTAGACATATCGGATTAACAACATTTCCTAGACTAGCCGTATCTAGGATATTACAGTGGTATCAGAGTTGGTTTTCCTGCCAGCCTATGGGAAAAATCAGTGAGGATTTATTTCAGATTATGTCCACTAAAATTCAGCGGTGATAACTTTCACTTATACCTTCAGATGCAGTAATAGAGAGAAAAGTTCAGATCAGATATGGAGCACAGCGTGAGGAATATTCGTAACATTCTTGCACAGGGGCAACAACAATTGAAGCAGGCTATGGCAAGCCTTCAAAACAATGCAGGGATCAATAAGGTTAGTGGTTCAAAGAGGCAACAAACAAGACATGAAGTACATGATGATGAGTTTGCAAATTGTTTGAGACAGTATCAGGAGCTTGGTACGGAATTTCATGCGGACATATCATTCTAGGATTTTTGCACCATCAAACATCTCAAGTGGTACGAACCCCAACTATTAGTGAACAAGAAGGTGAAGGTGCCAAGGAAAAAGGCTGATGGTGCATATGGTGAAGGGATCCGATCAACTGATGTTGAGGATTCCACATCATACCTTAATAATGATGCTCATGATGATGAGGATGTGCGTGAACAGTTGGATGGATAGGATGATAGCGCATGTTCCTCATCAGGCAGTGTTGAGGATCCAACCCTTCAGTATAGTGGTGACACTTGTGAGGATTCATATGTGTTGGCACTTAGACATGATGAGATTAGGAGGTTGGATGACCTACCCTTGGGTGTAGACATGGCTTCCAGGAAGTCATGTATGGGGGATGATGAGCTTTCTATGATGTCAGTGACACATTTTCCTTCTTCTTAGACACCTATGATAGCCACGACACATGAGGATATCAGTGGCATTTCTGATACGATAGAGGAGCCTTGTGTGGGGATTATACACAAGGGACATATGGATCCGCAGATCTAGGAGGAGAGGCATGACTTGGAGTCAGTTGACGAGACACATGCCTATTACTATGAGGAGAGTGAGCCACCTTTATTGGAGATTCCATTGTTAGACCAGGTTGTGGAGACCGACAGTTTGATGGGATGTTCACTTCTAGGACCGGTCTATAGTGATGAGGATGCACTTCTTATTGGTCGGGATGACCTTAGCACATGTTTGGACACTTCTGTATGGGATCCAGGCGCAGATGATATTAGCAGGGTAAGCACACAGGAGGATACAATTGCTCATACAGGTTACAATGCGGTTCAGATAGGGGTCGCAGTTGGGGATGGTGTGCAGTGGCATACAGGAGGACTCAGTAGCACAATAGATAATGGACAGTTCAGTGCCTTATCTTTTGAGGAGTGTGTTGTTGGGGATTCCATTGTTGACACTAGCAGTGAGAGGCATGAGGTAACACCTCAGGAGGATTGTTATCAGGAGTCAGGACAGTTGACAGGACAATTGAGAGTCAGTCAGGACATGGTTATGACATCCACTAGATGCATTGATGATACACACGCATTGGTGACAGATTATTGTTGGAGGGCCTCGATGGCATATGATAGTTCAGATGGGGGACTTGCCATTGATGACTTCCGTACGCTCAGGGAGAGATTGACTGTGATGAGGGCCGACTACCAATAGTTGTTGATGGATAGGGATTACCTATTGGAGGTTGGTGAGATGTATCACAGGGCATCGAGGGAGCAGGAGGTTGAGGTGGACCGACTAACTCATGAGTTGGTGAGCACACAGAGAATCTTGGAAGGTACACAGACAACCCTTCAAGAAACAGGGTCTAGATTAGAGGAGCTCTTGGAGGAGACTAGTTAGAGATCCACTACATCTATCTCAACAGAGAGTCGATCATATCCTTCAGCCACATTGCTAGAGGATGTTGGTGGGTTGACAGTGGAGCATCAGTGGATGGAGGAGCATGAGGAGTACCCACGATCACTGATGAGTATGGAGAGTTATGATCCAGAGACACAGGAGGATGTCCATGGGTCACAAGGACCACCCTTCACAAGGGGTGTTGAGACAGTTGGGCACACACATACACATGGGAATTCCAGATCCAGGGGCAGTTATGAGGACACTTCCATTTGTGTTCCAGGATTTGCTGACCTTCAAGTAGAGGATGACCTAGTAGTACACTTAGGATCCATGATGTTGTAGGTGTATACAGGAGACCACACAAGTATGCAGGGGCATACAGTGATGAGTGGTAGCTCATGGATATAGACGAAGGTGTAGAGTGGGATTCAGGGGGACGCATTGGATTGCAGGGAGGAGATGTACTTAGTAGAGCATGGAGATTCCTCTCCCTTGTAACAGTATACAGATCTGGGAGATCACCTTCACCGTAGCAGCAGTTGTGTGAGTGATGATGGATGGAGAATGCTTGACACACAGTTTGTAGAGATACCTACTGTTGTACCCAATGGTTGGTGTTTAGTGATGAGTACATGCGATTATTTACCATGGGTGTCGGTGGACGATCTTTTGGTCAAGTCCTTGGGATTGACCAAAACATATGATACTTTCCAGTCCTACAGTTGGTTGCAGATATTTATGATAGCCATTCTCGATACTTTCATCATTGATAGCCGCACATGGAGAAATAGATAGTGGCAGGGGACATGGAGAGTTGGTAGGCTGAGACCACCTGACAGGAGTGTCTTTATTGCATACAGCATGATAGGGGTGGATCATCAGGGACAAACAGTTGAGGCCCTAGGCGTGATGGAGAGTATCTTAGGCCATGGGATAGAGGATATCTCAGAGGTTGATACATATTTAGACTCTCATTGGGATGAGGGTGGAGGGTTTTCGACAGTTACCAGTAGGGCACATCAACAGTTAGTGGGGATTGGAAGTGACGAATCCAAATTTGACATGGGATCCGAGAGTCCATTTGGTCAATAGTTTGTTTCATCTTATGAGGATCCAGTATGTATACTTCGAGCGAACAATCATGATCAAAGTAGAGCAGCGTCAACATGATGGTCCCTGTCAAAGACTAGCATGGGACTCTGGGATTACAGGGTTGGGCATTTCATTGACTAGTGGAGACGAGTGGATCTTTGTAGGGGGAAGTCACTTTGATTTTCCATTGAGTTGTAGTATTGGGGAGAGAACGTCACTTGTTGGTGATTCCTTGAGGTCTTGTAGTACCTCACTATGGCAACAACATGTTCAGTCGGTGGAGTCCGTGTTGGGTTTGGTATGGTCTTGTAGGATAGACTCATTTTGGGTTGAGGCCTTGTGTTATTTGCAGGAGACTCATGGTGTTGATATGTTACAGAACTATACTTCACAGGGCATTGCAGTTCACATCTTGATATGGGATCCAAGGATTGGAGTGCTCGGTAGTTTAGTGTTTGATGGAGTTGAGTTTCGAGTAGGGTGGTTTCTTGGGGAGTTGACTGAGATTCTTTGGCCATTCATCATTCTACTCATCAGGAGCATTTGGGTGTCATGCATGGTGAGCACTTGGAGAGGCCACATCTTGGGGGGAGTCAACTTTGTGTCACACACGTGGATATGGGACCCTGGTATCATATGCAAATTGATTCAGTTATTGCTTGAAGACAAGCAATATTCTAGCAAAGAGGACTGTAATGTCCCCATTTTTGGACATTATTACATTACAAAGTGTTATGCCTACCAGAGTAGCTAGATAGGGGTGACAGTGAGTTCAAGAGATATTGAGGGGTTTTATTGGGCCCGACTTGCATAGTTCATCATCAGGATCCATTCCGCACAACTTGGCTTTGGTTTCGTTGCATTCTGACGATTTTCGTAATTTTGAGTTATTATGGGTCATTTTTTAATTAAATTCACTAAGAAGGTCATAATGGGCATATTACTTGGAGAAACCTCTTAGTGTAATAGCTCATCGACATCGCGGGGAAGAACACTACAGGATAAGATGATGAGAAGTGACTTTCAGTGGCTGGAGTAGCCATAAGGATGGATAAATCACTTTTTAGAGGTAAAATGGTTAATTAATTAATTAATTGATGTAATCAAGGAATAACAAAATAAAGTAAAAGTCACTTGGAGAGAAAAGGTCAACATCGAATTAGGGTTTTGGGAAGCTATAAAGGAAGGTTACAACAACTTAATTTAGCATTATGCAGATTTGGACTTGTCATTGAGGAGAGAGGCACATCTCAAGAGTGGTAGCTTAGTGGATTCCAGGAGGAATACACCAGTGGTTGATTTCGGTGTTGAGAGACACACCCTAGTCACCAAGGAGATCACACAGGTCTTCCATCAGTCTTCAGCAGCAAATACACAGGTTCCAGCAGCAAGGGTGCACTTATTCAGGGTGAGGGTGCAACTTCTGAGGAGGTTTAGTGAGTCGACTTGTCCCATCTAGGGTGTTGACCACCTATTTCAACTAGGGGGTCAACTCCATGTACCATGAAGATATGTACCTAACAGTACAACAAGTTGAAGACTTATTGGTTCTACAAGGCATTTTTGGCCTCAACACATATTTTTGTAATTGAAATTTCCGCTCCCCTACGTGGGATAATAATGTAATGGATCTGCATGGATCATAGTTTAGATTAGTTTCCTTGGACTTTATCATTAGAAAAGTCCTTTCATCGAGTGTTTTTTTCCTCAGGTAATTAATTTGGCCTAGCCAGCTTTTTTAATTTCGCTTGAGTTTTTCACTCCCACAATAATCTTCCAAAGTGGTGAAAGGCATTCTAATGGTCGAGCCCTATGGAAACTCGTGTCTAGGAATATTGTAAATGACCATGCTAGACATCTCCTAGAGTCTTGCAGAATTCCGTCGAGTCTAAAGTATTTTTTTTAATTTTTTAAAATTACCTAGTTAATGGTAATTTTAATTAAAATTGATGTAAAAATGTAAAAGCTAGGTCCTTGGGATTTTGATAGAGGTATTTGTGCTCAAAAGAAATGGAATGAGATCCCCTTGGACCAAGTTTCAGCTCATTTGGACAAGTTTTGCTAGGTGTTTGTCCATGAGGAGTCCAAGTCAGTCTAAAACAACAATTTAATTGCTTGATTTGACAAAGTCAAAAATGTCAAATAATTGTAATATGAGCAAATTGGGTGGAGAAAGAGTGGCAGATTATCCTAAACCCTATTCCTAAGTTAGGAAAACCTTTTCCTAACTTAACTTAGCCCCTAGACTTTACCATCACTCCACCACACTCACTCCCCTAGGGGATTTGTACCCCCCTTGATGAGTAAGTTGTCTCAACTCATAAATTAAATGGAAAACACCCCCCTAACCCCTAGAGCGCCCTCCTAATGTTCTAACTTAACTATTGGGTGGTCTAAAAGTGTTTCCCCTCCCTCCTTACTCATCCCTCACAACCCTCACTTGCTCAAAACCCTAAAAGTGCGCCCCCCTTGAGATTGACAGTTTTTGTGTGAGAGTGACACTTGGAGCTCATCCAAGAGGGGTCACTCTTGCCTCCTATGTATAAATAAAGGCCCTCCCCTCCTCATTTGACATCTATTCTCATTGCAAGGTTACTCTACCCAAATTTCTCCTCTCCTCTCCTATCTCTCCCACTCTTTTTTTTCATTCTTTCTTGTTCTATCATTCTTTTCTTAAGATTGTGGCAAGTATTTGCTCAAGCTTGCTTCTAATAAAGAAATCTTTGGAGAAAAATATTGGCATTGGGAGTCTTCTTGATGCTTTGCTTTGGATCTACATTGGAGGTGACTTGTATTTTTGTTATTTTGAGTTTTTGCTTATAGATTTAGTGGTGGGATGTCCAAGCAAAGTATTTTGCTTGGATAGATCTATGGTAGTATTGCCATAAGTCTTAAGTGAAGTAGTGTCTTAATTTTAGCAAAGTATTTTGTTGATATTCTTGGATCTACTCACCTCCTTACTTGTCTTGTAGCTGAATCGCTTGTACTTGCAGGTCACTAAGGGTTGAAAATGATAAATTTCACATCTAGAAATTTATCCCTTCACCCACTTAAAATCCTCTTAAAATTTATGTTCTTCTATTTCTTATTCATCTAGCATTTTGGGTACATTTTCTGCCATAGAATAGCTCTCATTGAACACACTATATGATGTTTTTATTGTTAAAAATTTCTGGTTTTCACTAACAGAATTTTTTTGAAGTTATTTGGTGGTTTTGTAGCATTTCCAGCAAGCTTTTGCTTGCTGATTTTCTGCAGGTTTTCACCAAAAAGAGGGATCTATAGTCCATTTGGGGTATCTACAAGTCAAAGATCAACCCTTTTCACCAAAAAAAGGGATCTATAGCCCATTTGGGGCATCTACAAGTCAAAGATCAACCTCCCAAGTTGGGGTAAATATTACCCATTTTCTTCTACTCTTCTATTCATTGTAAGCAAGCCCAAAGAGAGTCTCTTGGGCTTGTACTTCTCTAAGTTTTGTAAATTTCTACAATTTCTTTTCTTTGTTTGCCTACACCTAGCAAAGATTTTGGCCATGCCAACCATGCTAAATCATATGGCTAGATTTTAGAGTTTATTTACTTGTTTGCCCCACTTGTCCTTAAGACAAGGTTGTGTGGCTAGGATTAGTTTCATTTCCAAGTTATTTTATTTCAAGTCATTTATTTTTTACCCACTTGTGTACAAAACTGGAAGGCTTTGTCCTCCATCTTGTGCACTTGTTGTGTTTGTTTGCTTTCAAGTTATTATTTCATTCTTTATTTGTTTGCCTACACCTAGCATAGTGTTTGGCCAAGCCAACCATACTATAACGTAAGGCTAGGTAGATATTGATGGTTTATTGCTTCTATTGCTTATGTTTTATGGTTTATCTTTAGATCTTAGAAGCGTATCATCTTTATGTGCTTAAGCCCATGGAGGCATAACAATTTACTTGTCTATTCTTTTCAAGCATTTCATTTCCTTCAGGCAAATCTATTCTTTACTTTCAAGTACTTTACTTTCAAGTACTTTTACTTTACTTGCAAGCACTTTTACATTTCAAGCACTTAACTTAACTTATCTTTAAGGATCAATTTATCCTTAGATCTTTAGGGCCTTCAATTAAACTATCTTAATTAGAACACCTACTACTGTCCCAACTTTGCTATCAAAAAAGGGACTTAAGGAAATAACTTGGGGTGCTAGATTAGGGATGGTCTCACAGCACTAGGTGTACCCCTTGTTTCCTGGATTGACTTGTGGAGCTAGGGTGAGGCCTTGTTTGTCTTACTTATTGAGCACCCAACAGTCCTTTTGGTATAAGCGGGGAGAGTTTTAGGGAAATCACATAGTTTTAGGATTCACACTTCACTTAACCAACCTTAATCCTAAAATTTATCCACATTTAACCTTGGCTTAACTTCATAATCTATTTTATGGTTTATGTTCTCTAATTCATGCAAGAATTTCACTTCAAGTTATTTACAGGCATTTTATTGAGGATTTGTGGATAGTTAGCTAATGAGCTTGGAAGTTGCACATCTCTTGCCCATGGAGGCTTTTACTTGCTTTATCCTTGTCCACTTGAAGTTGCGCACTTGCCCTTGGAGGCCCTTTTGATTGATCTTGCATCTATCTTGAGTTGTGTATTGGATCCATTTGCTTAACCCCTTGAAGTTGCGCATCTTGTGGAGGCACTTCATTGTTTGGGTTTGTTGTTGTGTATTGGAGCCATTAGCTCAACCCCTTGAAGTTGTGCATCTTGTGGAGGCACTTCATTGTTTGGGTTTGTTGAATTATTGTGTTGTGGCGAATGTTATCTTGAGTGATCTTTTCCTTCCCTGCACAATCGAATCAAGTTAGTTCATTGTTGCTTCAAGTTAGATCTAGTTAGTGCTTGTTTTTTTCCTTGTCAATTGTTGTATTTTGTTGTATCATTTCCTAATTCTTTGCATGCTTATTTTGTTAATAGTTGTTCAATTGTAAGTTGTGTAAAGTAATTCATGTATCTAATTGTAAGTTTTGTAAAGTTATTCTTTCTAATCCCTCTTTGCAACTTTAGTTGACCCCCTTTGCCCAACCTTAGGAACTAGTCTAGTTGACTTAGGGAAAGGGCTGCATTTCATTGAAAGTTTTGCACTTGCATTGTTTGCCTCTCATATAGGTTAGATTCCCCAAACCTTTAACTAATTAAAATTAACTCCTAGAATTAATCTTTTAACTCACATAGTAACTAGGGTCTAGCCCCCTTGGCTTCCCTAGGAGTAAGCCTAGATGGAAGAAGTTCAAGTCGAGGTGACAGTGGGCTTGAACTTAGGCATTGTGTCTCCAGGGACACACTAAGTGGATTGGACTTAGTCCACGTTTGCAAGTGTGTATAAGGACGACAACACAGGGAGAATCTAGGGATTCCCTTCCGATCCAGTTGAGAGGAAGGAAAGGCACATCTATTACCTGGTTTCTCGTCAGATTCCGACGGAGAAATCATCTGGGGCGCATTTTCCAGCCGTTGAGGGTGCGACAGTTGGGGAGGACACATTTGGGATTCTCGAGCGATCATTAGATCAGATCCATGGAAATCCTTTCGACCCATTTCACAGTAGCCTAGGGCGCTCAGTTTGAGACCCTTATTAGCCGATTCCGACTGGGGAATCACTAGGGCATAGTTTTCCAGCAACAGAGGGAGTGCATTTCCCCAGGGGGATCCATCCGGGGTCCAAACATACCAGCAGAGGGCCGGTCAGTCACCAAGACTAAGAGAGATAGCAGGGTGCACTGTTTGGGACAATTTCCAGGCCGATCCGAGGGGTTTAGCCACCAGGGCGAACTTTCCAGACTTGCAGCAGTTGTCGTAGCTTGCAACAGATCTTACATCTTATCCATTGATTCCGCAACATTCTTCTAGTATCGGGTATTATTGTTTTAGTTTGCTTATTGTATTCCGACTAAGATCCTTTTGTCACTGATCTAACCAAGTGATTTATTTTATTCAGTCGCATTTGGCATTGTACTCCGCAGAGATATAATAAATGATTTGCAGTCTTTTGTCTCATTTACTATTTGTATGCTCATTTATATGATGTAAACAATTAATAATCTACACACACATGCGAAAATCACCAAGCATGTAGAAACACTTAGCTGAAACACATCCAGAAACCCCCACTGTATCAGATCAGACAGTAGACATATCAGATTAGCAACATTTCCTAGACTAGCCGTATCTAGGATATTATAGCTTACTTGGCTTTTAATTTATCATTCATATCCCTTTATTGTTCTTTTGCATTTTGAATTTATAATATGCTCTTTCCATTTTTTTTTTTCAGTTGCATCAACCTCGAGCATTCAAGCCCCTTTTTCTCATAGGAGAATGAAATACGAATCTTTTTGGGATACATGTAACAACCACTCCCAAAATATAGGACAATGAAAGGAAAATAGATGGAAATTATTAAGTATGGAAAGGTATGGGTACGTTACTCCTATCAAGGCCTCCTAGTAGTACCCCTTTTCCCCAAGAGTGACAACACTTGACTAGAAAAAATATGATGGCCACCAAGGTGAAACAAGGAAAAAATAATAACTTCCAAGCATCATGATTCATTATCTAACTTCAACCCATGACCCTTACCCAAATTCCTAATACATTAAATGGGACACTTTGTATGAAACAATGGCTAATATGCTTTTTGTGTTAGACCACCATCATTGAATGAGTATGCTGATCAAGTGAATGAGCTGAGCAATGACGAGGAAGTGGCCGCTGAGGGGTTGCTATTTGTGGAGAATGATGGTCATCATCTTTGGGACCACTGTCTGCAATGTGGATTATGAAGAATGATCTTCTCTAGTTACCCCTAGGTGAGAGGGGGTAACAGTCAACTTCACCCCAAAAACCACCAAAGACAACATCTTGCCATTTCAACAAATGTGCAATTTTTCCTTTTGGACATGCCATTTTGTTTTCAATTTATGATGTAGAAAATTCTCTTTGAATGCCATGATCATTGCAAAATTTGTTGAAGTTATTTGATAAGTACTCACCTTCACTACCACTTCTCAAGACTTCAATTTTCTTCCCAAAGGATGTTTTAGCTTTGGCATCAAATTATTTGAATTTAGAAAATGCCTCAAATTTGTTCTTTAGGAGATAAATCAAAATCTTCCATGTGAGATTATCATTGAATCTCATAAAATATTTAGCCCTGTTATCGCACAGATTGTAGGTTGGGAAAAGCCCGGCCCAATCCACAAGAGTGAGACAATTATGGGAGTATCTACCCACTATCACCTTATATAGATACTCCCCTCGCTTTAGTGATGATAAGTCACCACAAGGGGGGAATCTCGGTGACCCTAGGGGAATTGAGATGAAAAATGGTAGAATGACCAATGAAACCCCTATAGGTCAAGTTTGGAAGTGGAAAGGGGCTTGGAAAAGAGTTTTGTTGATGAAGGGAGGTTGCCAAAGTGTTGTGTACCTGCAAGACAATGATATACTTGCCCGAGACAAGACGATTGATTGAGATACAAGCCAAATAACCAAGGGGACAAGCAAGGAAAGCTTGCTGTCCTAAATTGCAGCAGTATATCAGATTTATACCAGCAAAAATGGCTGCAAAATATGTTGCCAAAAGTCAAGTAAAAGATCTTAGAAACTAAGCTAGCAATGTCTAGTTTAACTTCCACTGAAAAAGAGCAAGACTTTAATGGCATTTAGGGCTGTTTATTAGGTGTTATCAGCAAGTTATTATTACAGCCAAGTGGCTGTAACAAACAAATGCTACATTCTCAATGCTTCGGTGCAACAACATCTGTGGACTGAGCCCTAGGGTTTGCGTTA
>ML821250.1:90826-109774 GCA_009831015.1 Picea engelmannii
AGATCTCTCATTTGTACTTCACCGTTTATGGATTTAATGAAGAAATTTGCTGGTTATTTCTATGTTTATCGATTTTGCTGTTAAATTTTTTGTTTTATTGAATTCGGGATATCTCATCCTCATCCAATTGTCCAAGGAGAGGGGGTGCAACATCCATCCTGTGGGCTCCAAGCCCCAAGTGAAGGTCCAAGTAACCTTGTGCCTCCATGGAAAATCTTTCCACCTGTCAAGGCCTTACAAAGACAAGAAAATTCGCCCTCCAAGGGCTCACAAGTCACAAGCATCATGTCAAGTAAGCCATATATAATAAAAGAACCATTCGAACATGTGCATCAAATCCCCCCTCTCAAAATAAACAAATGCTCAAAGACCTTAATGCAACTTGCCAAATTTAGGTATGGGAGGGTTGTCATGGTGACCTATTGGGTGAACCATTCCCTAAGTTAAGGGGTATTTCCTAGGTGAACCCTCTCTAAGTCATGTGAGGTGGATAGGAGTAGTACTTTTGGGCATGGGGTTTCTTGACATACAAGGGCTCATATTGTCTCATTTATGGGTGCCTTTGTAGAGGGTGTGTTTCCCTTCGTCCACGATGCGTGATTTTTCCAAGCCCTTTTGCCATTAAACTTATTAGAGTGTTCCCAAGTTGAAGCTAAAGTGCGACTTCTACCTAAGCATGAAAAACATTCCCCACCTTAACTCTACCTACTAGGACACAATGTCAACCACCAAGGTGAAATAGGGCAAAGAGCATAATTTCCAAGCAAACGTTTTCAAAATCAAGGAAGAACCTTTTGCAACATATTCAAATGCTTCATTTATTAAAATGACACTTACCACAATGCTGGACTCGTTACCTCATGGAGCAAGACCCGTCGTCCTTTGTGAGCCAAGCTGGTGTGGTGAATGGTGTAGCCATCAATCTCATGGTGATGGGTGGTGTGATGTGGGGCTTTTCCTGTTGGTCTGTCTCTCAGTACTCCATGTCTGCAACCTGAGGGCCTCGAGACATCATCTCCTTAGTTATCCCTAGAAATGGGGGATAACAAGCCCCTCCAAGTGAAGTTGCCATGAAATGGTCTACATAAATCACTATGATCCAATTCTAATTTGTCTTTGAGGTCACCATTTAGAATTTGACAAACTTTTCTCTATGTTGTTTCCCAAGTGTACTTGCATTGCATATTTTATCACTGTTTTGTGCTAAGGGAAGATCGCACGCCATCGTTAGCTTGCTCATCAACTATAGACTGCAGTGGTTCAATGACCATATTGATCATGCCATAAGTATTAGCGGAATCACTAGTTACAATGACATGCTTATTTTCTCTTGTGAGTTTATAAAGGTCATTCTCTTGAACACCTTGAGTAATTGCATCAGCCATTGGGATTTCAAAGAGCAAGATATTTTTGAAAGAGGGAACTTACAAACATTGCATATTTTGCGCGACCCACAATTGGGTAGATCCATGATGGCATGATCACCTTGCATGACCAACAACCTTATGTTTTCTATTGTCAGCCAAGGGATCTGGGCCATCATATACATCAACAATCCCTATGATGAATGATATGTTTAGATACACCTGAATCTGTGAACCGAGTATCATTCACCTTATGAGATGTCTCATGTTGCATTGGACATGAAAACTTTAGTTATATCTTTATTATTATCACCAACAGATATTTTGAGTTTTTTTTTTGTATTTGCTGAGTCTTTCCCAAGTCTTTGCTGATTCTTTCCCGAGTCACCAAGTCTTGCCGAGTCCGAGCTGAGTATTTGCCAAATCCGAATGTGACAACTTTGCTTTTTCCAATAGTTCTTTTCATGGTGACCTTTCTTGGTGCAGTATATTTGCAAATTATCTCCTTTGGTTTAGGTTCATTTTTTCTTTGATCTGAGAGATTGATTGAATGGATTGCTTAGAAGAATTTTATGTGATTTGTTCCTCTTAGTTTGTGATGCAAGTGCCATATTGGCACTAGTACTATGGTTGTAACTACTTATTCTTTTCTCTTCATGCAAGAGCAATCCCACCAACTCCTCAAAGGAATGGCGATTGGCTCTCTCAACCAAAAATAGATTAGATACAAAGATGTGATGGTCCTCATGAAGGCTATTCAAAGTAATATTCACAAGATTCTTGTCATCAACCTTTTCACCAACTGTGACTATTTGATCTCTTTATCTCTTTCAATTTGTGAAGATGAGAAGAGAAAGTCATCAATACCGATTTTAAGAGGATACAATTGATTTCTCAAGTATAAAGCTCGAGTCTTATTCTTTGCCTCATACATGTCCTTCAAAATCTTCTATACATCCTTTAAGGGAGTCTTCCCTTGAAGGTGAGCAATGTAGTCAACAGCTACAGACAATTGAATAATTTCCAAGACTTCTCAATGACGATCTTCCCATTTAGTCACCGCATCTGCTGGACTTCAAGGTTTGTTTTCATAACCTTCAACAATATTGGTCAGTCTTTTCAAAGCTAGAATACTTGAATTTTTGGACTTCCAAATAACATTATTTCTACCAGTCGACTTGTGTGAACCAGGTAGAATATATCCAGCAATATTAGCACTTGGCATTGTCACCAAATTACAAGAATTCATAGCAAATGCCAAGCTTAATTTTCATCTTCTAACTACTGAAAAAACCCTTTAAATGCAGACTTAAGAGGACAAAATTTGAAGAATACCACAGACAAATATGAGCAAAATTTGGCTAAAAAAGTGTCTGAGAAAGATTGCAACTTCTGTGTGAATAAAGGACAAATCTGAAGATAAAGATAACAGCAAAGTTGTAGATCCTTTGATTATCTTTCTAAGGGTTGTTGAACCACCTTCAACAGGAATCGTATGAAAAATTTATGCCTGTTTTACTGAATAAGTACAGGAATCGTATAAAAAATTTATGCCTGTTTTATGGAATGAAGTATTTTCTGATTTCTGCATACAAATTCTATATGGATTTTTGCACACAACATGAAGAAAAAAAATTCTCGATCAATACAGTAGTCTCTTCAAAAAGAATTCCTGCAACAAACACAATAATCTTCTACACTTCCAACGGCAAAGAACATGTACAACAGATCTTCAAATCAAAACTCCAAAATGGAGGAAAGTGAGGGTTTTAAGAAGAAGAATTTGATGAGGTCTTCATCCAAGAACTCCAACAACAACAGCAAGTTTGTCTTTCTCTTCCTCCACGAACAGCCACACTAGTCAAGAGAGCTCTGATACCATGCGAGCAAATTTGAAATAGAGGAGATGAATTCCATCTCACATAAAAAGAATTTCACAGATGAGAAGGTCTAGTTTTAATGAAGAAATAGTTCATCCAAGCTTTCATAAAATGAACGAGAAGAAAACTCCAAATCTTATCATTTGAGAATGGTGTAAATGAACCTACTTGTACACGTGTGGAGAATCCAAGGAAGGGAAGAGTTACATGTACAAAATTGACACCTTGCAAGTGGGAGTTACACGTGTTAGAGAATATGCTAAATATATAAAGTGAGGACACCTATGTGAGGAGGACACATGGATGGTGGAATTACTAAAGTGCCCAAAGAATAAAATAATCTATGCACAAGATTTTCACAACCCACAAACCTGTTGAAAAGATTCTATCTCATACTTGGGAAATAAATGCCAGAAACAGTATTCCTAATATTTGACATAGGAGTTAAACATTATTCCTAATTGCACCGAGAGAAGCTGGGTGCATGCTACAGCCTAGTATGAGGGAGATGTGGAATGTCTGTGCCTACACTGACATGATGTGTGGCATAAGACAACCCAATATAATATTTAAAAAAAGTAAAAGAATAACAGCCCAGTATGGATAAGATTTGTAACGTCCGTTCTTGTAAACTAAAATATACCAAAAAATAAAATTTGTAATGTAAAAAGAAAATTTAAGAAGTTAATACCAAGCATTAGTTAATACACACCAGTGTAGTTTGACTTGGCCAAGACTCATGAGTCTTTCTGAGTACTCGGCCCTAAACTTGCCAAGACTTTCCAAACTCACCCAGACTATATTTTGAGTTTTTTTTGTTTTTTCCGAGTCTTTCCTGAGTCCCAGGCCAGCTGAGTCTTCGCTGAGTCCAAGTGTGACAACTTTGATACATACACACAATGCACACTAGAGTAGATCCATCTTAACTTGGTATCTCTTAAGCACCAAGAGGTTTGCATCTAAATTTCTTTTTGATCCCTCTCGGTGCGTGATAGATCTGTAGTTAAGATGGATCTATGATGGTAGCTAGTCCTAAATCACGAGTACTATCCTTGCTATTGGAACTGCACATCAATGAGGCCAAGGGAATTTCTGAACTGGAGAATACTAAACTTGGACATCTAGAGTACTAGGTCACATTTATTATTGAAAAAATCTATGAAGGGGAAAGAAAGCTCCTTCATTGGAATCCTCAGTGTTAGGAGATCTAAACTGCTCTAATTGAGTGATGTTCAAGTTTTGACTGGAATCTTGGTCTAGCTTCACCTTGGAAACATTCTTTATCCAACTTGATCTAATGCTGCTCAGGATTTTACCATTTACCTTCCAAGACTGGGAGTTTCCATGATGAAGTTCTATCGAACATTAAACTTATTAATAAGCTTTGGGTTTGACCTTCTTTTCTTACATATATACCCTTGTGATATTCTTTCCTGTCTACTGCAACTTTTTTTCTTTTTTTTTTTCTTCTTTGGAACAAAATGAATATTTTAGTATATTATTAAACTGACTGTGTTCTTGCCTTTTCCATAGTTCTTCAGAGCACTTCCATGGTGAAAGTTGAGAAAGATAGAAATGCTGCAGAAAATGATTGTACCATTAAAGTGAAACAGGAGATCTCTCTATTGCAGCAGTCTAAGAGCTCAGGTATGTTTCGAGTTGGGACTTCAGGTTATATTTATAAGCATTGGAAAGGTGTAGTTTATCCAGAAGGGGTGCCGCAAAAGAAATGGTTTGAACATTATGCACAGATATTTGACACAGTGGAGATCAACAATACATTTTATCGTCTCCCTTCTCATGAAGTATTTGAATCTTGGCGGGATCAGGCTCCGGAAGGCTTCTGCTATGCATTGAAGTTTAGCAGGTCTTTTGAATTTTTCTGAACAAATCTTTTTTTTTCGTTTGAAATTGTCTGAAAAATATCTTAAACCAATGCAATGTGCTAACAAAACAATGGCTGTTTGAGCCTTTTTTTATATTTTTCAATTTCATCCTGCGAGATTTATTGTTGTTTGGATTTTAGGAGTCTGTCTGATGATGATATATCTGCAGTTTACTTTTAGGTAGTTTAAAGATCCTTATTACATAAATAATAAAATTTAGATCCCTTCTCTACATTGGATTTGAACTTCAGGTTTGGGACACACCTAAAACGCCTGAAGGACCCGGATCAACCAATTTCTCTCTTCATTGATCATTCTGCAAGATTAGGGAAACATCTCATTGGACCAATCCTTGTGCAGGTTTTATAACTGTTGATGAAAAAAGCATGTATTTTCAATTTCAATTCAACATCATTGTTTTCTAGTTTCAATCTGGCCAAGAATAATATCTTCCTTTATGTTTATTCACAAATGATCAATAAAATCTGTCCTAATTACGAAATCCATCAAAAACCTGTTCAAATATGCAGAATAGTACTTGACATTATTGATGACTCGTGTCAGTTCGTTGTGTTTATTAACTTATTATTAGTTGTTTCAGCTTCCTCCCAAGTTTGATGTGAATGTGGAGCGCCTGAGAGATTTTTTGCAATCTGCCCCAAAAGGATATCGTTGGGCTGTTGAATTCAGGGATACAAGATGGTTCTGTGAGGATGTTTATGGACTACTTCGAGCTCATAACGCTTCAATTTGCATACATGATCACGAAGATATCTCATGTGTACATCCACAGGTCTAGATAACATTTATTACTTGGCATTCATTTTATATAGGTTAATGTTAAAACAAGGTTGCTTAGTGAAAATTGAAATAGGGTCCTGATTGCAGGCTGCATCTGTCTTATTAGCTATCATAGAATAAATCCTGTTATTTTTGCTAGGTGACATTTTTTTATCAGATGTCTAATAGAAACAATTTAATGAAGTCAGGTCCTGACTGCGGATTGGATCTATCTACGTTTTCATGGAAAAAATTACCAGCACTGCTACAATACTGAGCAGCTTCAGGAACATGCTTCATGGATTCAGAAGCAACTTGCTCAAGGACTGGATGTGTATGCATACTTTAACAATGACTATTGTGGTTATGCAGTGTCTAATGCAGTGGAGCTACGTGAACTTGTTACTGGGATGAAATGATGTAGTGAACTGCTCTCTCTTGAACTTTTATTTCATAAAAGCTCCATGTGCAAGTGGGTTTGGGCCAAAGAAGAATGGACCACATTGGTTGCATTTGGAAGAGTACTAGTTTTCTTCTCATTGAAGCCCTGATAGAACCCAACTCTAACAGAGGATGTTTTTATGTTCTTTGAGAAAGCTTTAAGGCGAGCGGGTCTGATTCCAGGGTGATATGCTATATGGGTCACAGGTGTTTTTTCAAAATGAGGAATTTCTGCAGAAAAAATTGAAGGCTATGCATATCTTATTTTAAGATACTAACAATGCTACAGATTATTTTGGTGGGCATATTTTTCTCTGGAATTTCTGGTGGCATCAGAAGTGTGTTCCAAGAATGAATTGGGGATAACTTTAGTTTCAGAGAACCAATTTGATAATATCCAATAACAGAGTAATGTTATCTAGAAGCAGTGTAATGGATATAAGAAATAATTAGTTATAACATCAAAACTTTTCCATCTCAGGTAAGGTACTGAAAAGGCCTTTCTAAATTGGTCCCCAAAGGTCTAATTTGAGCTCAGAGGTTGGTCTTGAAAGGTCTTACACACGTATAGAAGGGAATACAGAATATTAAACAAGGAAATAACTTTGGTTGGCGTTGGTCTTGAAAGGTCTTACCTGAGTATAGAATGGGATAGAGAATATTAAACAAGTAAATAATGTTGGATAAAAGTATGATTTTCCATTTTCTCTTCAGTAGGACGACATTGAAATAATAAAACCAAATGCTAAAGACAAGGAAATTTGAATATAATTTGAAAGGTCTTACCTAAGTAGAGAATGGAAGAGAGAATAAACAAGTGAATAATGTTGGATAGAAGTATGATTTCCCATTTTCTCTCAACAAGAAATCAATGAAATAATAAAACCAAATGCTAAAGACAAAGGAATTTGAATAGAATTATAATAACAAGGGCCATCTCTTTAGCAACTACAAATAGATTTTGAACATTGAACAATGTCATTGTTCTAGAGTGGCAATTATAGCTTATATTTATGAAACTTAGGTATTGAAGAAATATAATGCAATCATATTTGCCAAAGTAATTGATACCAGTGAATATAAAAATTAGTTGGTCATATAAATTTCAACATGAATACTACCTATTTGAATATGTTTTAGTCAAACCCCAAGTAGGTGTCACTGTATGTTGCATTTTTTTGGTATCGTTATCACATAACTTCTGTGTTGCAAGAAAATGGGAACAATTTCTTGAGTGCATTGCTCAGACAATCATTTTCATTTTAATTTGTTACTAGTAATTATCGATGAGTTGTGGATAGAACTAGAAAATTTACTAAATATTTTGTATTGATTGATACATAGTGCTCTAAGGTTATTCTTGATTTCTTTGATACTTTTTATTGATGAGTCGTGGATAGAACTAGAAAATTTACTAAATATTTTATATTGATTGATACATAGTGCTCTAAGGTTATTCTTGATTTCTTTGATACTTTTACTTTGTGGAAGATTATTGATAGATTGAATTGCGGAAGATTATTGATTGATCGCATTGTCCATGTTGAAAATGAAGTTCTTCAAGGAGATTGTGCTAATGAAATCAAGGGAAATTAGAATCTTTGAAGCTTATGTGACAAACAAAATGCATAACCAATATTCTTATTCTTCAAATTACAAGGAAGATTTTCAAAGAATTCATAAACAAAAAAGGATGTTCTAATGCATAACCAATATTCTTATTCTTCAAATTACAAGGAAGATTTTCAAGGAATTCATAAACAAAAAAGACGARAACATRGTCAATTAGTAGTGACTACAAGCGCTAGACGCATGTTGCAGCTTACATCCCTTTGTGGTTTAAATTCTGGGTCCAACAAAAGTCAAAACTAGGCCAATTGTTGTATGGATCTCGTGCTTGGACTTGATACTCTTTGGATACTCATTTTGATATAGTTTGATGATGGATTTGATTTTATGTAACATATTGCATTTACACAAGTAGTGCTAAGTTATAAATAAATCTTATTTTCGTTAGACATTGATAAACACAATTCAGATTCTAACTAAAATGCTTAGAATGGATCGAAGAATTAAATAAATATGATGGTGTATTAATAACAAAATGAAATATATAGTAAGTGTCCCACAAATGCCATGATGGAATTGAGTATAGAGTGTCAATGGTTTAGGTTGGAAAACAATAAACATTATTCGATTCCCAAAGCAAAGAGCAATACCATTTTTTTACATTATTGTTAAGATTCAATTCCCAAAGTTGAGACCAATGATATTTTCTAACAAGGATTGTTGTATTCTATTAATATAGTTTTTGATAAAATATAATAGTTAATAGAAATTGAAGTATCCTACTTCTTAGGGTAAAACGTTGAATATTCCTTTGAAACACTCATTAATATAGTTTTTGATAAAATATAATAGTTAATAAAAATTGAAGTATCCTACTTCTTAGGGTAAAACGTTGAATATTCCTTTGAAACACTCATATGGAAGTGTGAGAAATTGGTGGAATTTAATATTTATGGTATACTTAATACTTTAATATTTATGGTATACTTCATAATTATCTAGTGAAACAATACACTTTAAATTACTAATATATGCTTAAATCACTTTTGGAATTTTGGAATAATTCATTGAATCTTTAATGTAAGAATTTTATGACAATAATACTTTATTGAATATTAAGGATAAGAACTTAACAATAATAATTCAGTTGATCTTAAGGAGATTTTAGTGAGAGGAACATTATTTTAAAATGTTGTATTAATTTCTATTGAATAGAGATTTTAATGAGAGGAACATTATTTAAAAATGTTGTATTAATTTCTATTGAATAGTAAACATGCTGTGTTTATTATGAGAAAGCTAAGGCTCAAATTTTATGGACAATTTGCCTACTAGTTTGGTAACATGGTGTCAAGTAATTGATAAAAATTAATCGCATTAAAAAGTGGTCATTAATAAACAACTACATGAAACTGTATCACTTAAGAGAATTCAAATCTATTTGATAATTGTGCTTCCATCATAATTAGTGCTAGAGGAGATGACTTTGTTTGAAGTAATGCTTTCAGGGGAAACATTTGCAAAGATGGCACAACATTGTTCTTTGTAGAATTTAGATACAAAATGGAAAATTAGTAGTCTTCAACACCTTAATTTTCACATTGACTACAGCTAGGACTAACATGGAAAACAGATATTGAAAGTAAGCTTTACACTGCTTTGAACTAAGTGAAAAAATGAATTTAAGAGAAAAAAATTAGATATCCAAACTTGCTTGTAATTTCTAATGTCTTATTCAACACTATATTTATTTTGAGTTTGATGTTTTTAGAAAATAATTTCTAAAGATTATTTTAAAATGTATGATTTTATATTTTTATGTTAACCACAATTTTTTATTATTTTGAAAATTTCAATAAAAATCCCATAATTTAAGAAAACAAATAATTTTAATTTCATGTTGTTAGTTCATAAAAACAATAACTATCAAAATACCTTGAAAAAAATAATTTCAGTTTGTACTTTCATTACAATACAATTTATATAATAAAAAGACCATAATATATTTATGAAAAAGGTGTATTCAAAATGAATTATAATCTAACAAATCTTTACATAAATATGTCGATGTTTTTTATTATAATCTAACAAATCTTGACATAAATATGTCGATGTTTTTTATTATGAGATAATGAGAGACGGTCTAAACTATCACAACTATCTATTTATCAACCAACTCATATGATATTTAGATTCCAGCTGTCCATCCATCATATCAGTTCATATGATGGAACTTTCTTAAACGTTCATATGGCTTAGATTGCTTTGCTCATCTGCCATATTTTTTGTTGAATCGAAAGTATGTGAAAGGCAATTAGTCTTGGTAGGTGAGGAAATGCAGATTTACTTTCCATCACTTTGATCTCTCGAGTTCTTTTCAAACTCTCTTGTTTCCTTGAGCTTCAAGATTGCATTGTATTCTCATTTTTAGACCATTATAAGAGAATAAATTGAATAACTGTTCTTGGTGTATTTTGATTACCACCACTTAACAAATCTTCATCTTAATTACAGGCAAGGCATGCTAATTTCTGGTTTATATAGCCGTTTTTTTTTTTTCTTTTTCTCAATTTCACTTGGTTTATATAACTAGTTTCTACAACTACAATATGTCTATAATAGAGTTTATACCTAGGTGTTTGGGCACATTGGGATCATGTTCAATATACAAATCTACATTGTATAATGATAACACGAACACAAAAGGAAACCGTGATTACATTAAAAATGAGAAATTGAAATAACTTTAACACCATCCTTTAATGGTCAATCTACCGGCTACACTAAGCTATACTAAAATTTTACATATTTTTCAAGACCTAAAGGCTAGGTGAAAACATTTGCAGTTTGGATCTCTATGGGACATAACTACAACTTAATAGATCCATCCTATGCATGTTGTTTGATGAAGTGGAAATGTATCTCAACATGCTTGGTACGCTCGTGGAAGATTGGATTCTTGGATAGTTTGAGCACCCTTTGATTGTCATAAAGTAGGGGTGTTGCTTCTGTTCGCTACATCTTCATGTATGAAAGCATCCTCTTGAGTCAAACTGCCTTGTTGAGAGAAAAAATGTAATGTTCATTAAAAACACCTCGAACCTTTTAAGACTAAGCGATGTAAGTGGGAATGATACCCTAATTTTTAGGCCTTAAATACATGTTGAACACTTCACTTTCCTGATTTTTTGGCATTTAGATTTTTTTTTATAATTTAAAATGTTTTTTTTTTATATTTTTAAAGTTTTTCTCCAAGAAGAATGTATATATGTGTAAATAAATAAAAGAATAATAATACTACATACTTAAAAAAAATAAAATACAAAGGAAAAATGAAAAAGAAAATGAAACTCCTCTAAATAGGACAAAAATAAATGAAAATAAAATTATTAATTAAAACCATAAATGAACACAACCATGAAAACAATGCAACGATTTCTATTGATTCATATATCAATTATGACAAAATAACCTTTTCAAGTTTTTGTGTGAACTTGGTCTAGAAAGTCATCATAATATATTTATATCAGTGCCTTGTTCCTCCAAATATCTATGATATAAAGTTTGATCCTTCAAAAGTAAAATGTTTTTAATAGTCAAAATTCAAGAATGTCAAACCAATGCAAAACTTCACCCCATGTCATCCAAGTAATCATAAACAAGAAGTATCAATATTGAGATATTTCTAGAAACATATATAGATGAGAATTTTCCCTCATACTTTCCCCTTGTATCTCCTTAGTACTTGTCTTAGAGTGAACAAAATCAGATTTTGAAGATTCAGAGTTTGAGGACTTTAAAATGGGTTTTTTTTCCCATTTTTTGTTTTTGTTTTCTGGCAACTTTAGTGAGGAGGATTTTATCCCAATGTAAGGTTGATTTTGGAAAAAATAGTTAGTTGAAGTGGCAATAGGAGAAACAACAAGTCCAAGTCGAGGATGTTTTTCATGAATATTGGACCAATTTTCATTTCCAGAGACAAGCTTGTTTTGATTTTCTTCCCATCCTTCATTGACATGAAAAGGTTGTGGATGAAAAGGGATATAGACTATACTTGGATGAGATTGAAAAGGTTCATTAATAGGTCTCAAGGGTTGAGGCAAAGCTTGTTGTCCACCCAAGAAAAGGTGCCTAGTTTGTGCCAAATGATTAAATTAATCAAAGTTAGCATTGAAATGAACACAAAATCTTATTATATTATTCCTTCCCTCCTACCAAATAACATTTGGCCTTCTCCCTCGTCCCCTCTGGGATCCCCTTGATCCGTTGTTGAAAAAACTCATCTAAAAAATGCATAAATAATATTACTTTCCATTCCATAAAATGTTTCAAGCTCGCAATCCACTATTGACTGCATGTAAACATAAATAAATAACACTTCATTAAAAATCCATTTAAACAATTTAGCCATGGCTCCAGGTTATGGACTCTTGAAATTATGAAGAGATAAAAAGAAGACATAATATGCACAAACTCGCCATAAGAGAGCTTCATTTATATTAGATATTCTTCCTTTTTGACCTTTCAAAAGCTTTGAACAACATGCATATTTTATTTTTGTATATACATATTTCTTTAGTAGGAGCGAGAATAAGGAAATCTTCATAAAAATATGGGAAAAAAGAGCATTTAGGGCATACCCAGTTTTTATTTTGGTTCATTCAAGTCTCATTTATAACATATTAAATATGTAACATAAACCTCTTGCATTTCATCATTACTAATATGTTGTAGTAATACATGCAAAATTTTCTTGTAATTTTTTTTTTTAAAACCCAATCCAAACACAATAAATATGGGAAATGATACATATAATGCACATGGTATTTGACAATGTAAGCTATTGAGTATGGAGGTGACGGGAAAAGGGAAAAATACCCATGCTATGTTCATGACAAACCAAAATGTGAGTTAATGATGAAGGAAATAGTTGAGAATGGTATGACAGAGCAAGTATCATTTGTAATAATAAAATCTTAAGCATGCTTTGATGGGAAAATGAAAGAAAGAGTAGGTAAATGTGTTGAGTGAAAAACCCAAGTCGATATTCAGTCTAAATGTTTAGGATAGAGCGAAATTACAGTGACATGAATGAAGGGAGAATGAAAGGATGATAATGAGCCATTTCAAACTTAAAGAATGAACTTTCAACTTCATACTATTATGGTGTTTGCAGTTAGAGAATAGAACCAATGTACCTTAGCTTGAGCATTGAATGCCAACAAGAAAAATACTTCTAACTGTGCATTTTCAACCTTCTCAATTCTGCCCCTTAAATGTCCTTCCAAATTAGTTGTCAATTTACCAACATGCATCCTAAATTATTCATTGCCAGAGAATAGGATGATTTTCTAGCTCCATTACCAGCTTACGAGAATAACAACACATGAAACCTAAACACATCTCAAGATCACCATATCCAAAAATAAATCCATACTAAATGCGCTTATGAATTCTATCATGTCATCATTAATGTCAACGCCCAACTATATGATGTGCATTCAACCTTGTCACCCTGATGCATTGCTTGTGTTATGTGATATGAACACATGGTTTTACAAATAAATTTGACCCATACACTTTTAAATCTTCGATACTATTGTATTTCTTTCCAATATTGTTTAGGTAATGCGAAAATAACTTGTAATATCAACTTTAAACATTTCTCCATGATGCGTTTTAAATGCCTCAAGAGTAATTCTCATAAAATCAAGATGCTTGGTGAATATATTTCTCAATTAAAATTACACCCATGTTTTAACTAAATTTAACTCATGTATGAATCAAATCCAAATAATTATGTTATGAGAAACATAACATGCATCAACCTTTACTTGAATAAACATCTCCTAGCAAGAACCCTGTCTATATTACATAGAATGGTAAACAATTAGACAAAATGATGTAACAACACTTATTTATGGGTTTTCAATTCTTTGCAAGATTTTAGATATTAGTTGGGCCACATACAGGGTCAACATGCCTCACACACTCCTTTCACTACTCAATATTTTTCTTTTGTTGATGAAAGGGCTATTGCATGTTGTTTTTTGTTGGTAGGCTAAAAACATATCAAGATTTTTATTTTATATCATCCACACAACTTTCCCAATATGGATCTGTAAATCCACAAAGCTTAGGGTCTTTTCTTTTTCTATATAGAATGCCAAAGTAAAGTGCATCTTTCAAATATATCCACTCTCTTTGCTATAGTCTAATGCTCTACCTTTGACATTGTCATAAATTTAGAAATGAATCTCATAACATAACTCAAAGAAGACATAGTGGTTGTAATATATATCAATCCCCCCACTAGTTGCTTGTAGACCGAATCATTAACTTCCTTTGAGTTAATATTGTTGAACGATTTATCCCTTTCTCCATAGGCGTAGATGAGATTTTGCAATCTATCATTTTGAATTTATCAAGCAACCTCATAGCATATTTTTTTTGTGAGACAAAAACATTGCTACCTGCTTGCCACGCTTCTACATATAGATAATAGTGTAGGAGGCCTATATTAGTCATGTCAAAATCTTTACTTGTATTAGATTTGATCTCTTCAATAGCACTTGCCTCATTGCTAGTAGCAATGATGTCATATATATAAATGACCAGTAGAATGATATCATTGCCAACGCTTTTGATGTATAGATTGGAATATGAAGGACTTCGTTGAAATCCATGTTCATCCAAGTACCTATCAATTTTAATGTACCATGCCCAAAGTACTCGCTTCAAGCCATATAGAGCCTTCTTAAGCATGCAAACAAGATCCTTTTTCCCTAGAACCTAAAACCCCTATGGTGGATACATGTAGACCTCTTCCTCCAAATATCCATTGAGGAAGGCACTCTTCACTTCCATTAGATGGATCTTCCAGCCAAATTGTGTTGTCATGGATAGACCTAATTGGATGGTGCTTATCTTTGCTATAAGAGAAAAGGTTTCCTCATATTAAATTCCCTCCCATTGAGAGAACCTTTTTGCAACCAATTGTGTCTTGTACTTGTCAAGTGAAACATCTACCTTGTACTCCCATTTGTAGCTAATGGGTTTCTTCCATGGTGGAAGAGTCGTGAGATCCCAAGTCTGATTTTTCATTAAAATCTCATGTTCGAATACCATTATTGGTGCAATTATTTGCATAATATATTACCAAACATAAATTATCAACCAGGATTCATAATTAGTAGAGTTGATGCACTATATGTGCCGATAACAGATAGGTTCCTATGTCTGATGAGTATAGCTCAATCAAGAAAACCATCTAAAACCAATACTCTGTTTTCACACTTCAAAGATAACACTCTTCACACAATTCAAAAATTAGAAAGAAAAACTCATAAACAAGCATATGATCTAAAGTTCTTGCTTAGGTGATGGACTTGTTCATTGAAGGCTCATGAAAGGAAAATATGAACTTTGATTCTATCTCCTAGAGAAACTAAACTAGCAACAATTAACACTCTGTTTTAGGATATCTAAATGCTTCACACAACTTCAAACTTAGAAGAGAAAACTGATAACAAAACTTCTCAAGCAAACAATGAATCAAAAGGTTCTTCCTTAGGTGACAAGTCTGTTCATTAGGGGCTCATGAAACGAAGAGATGAACTCAGATCTTTTTCCCTATAGCAATTGAAAACATTAATCAACAATTCATTCTTAGACAAAAAACAATCATAACTCTATTCACTCCAATCAAACCTGTGTAGTACAAAAAATAATCAATATAGTTGAGATGCTTCATTATATGGTGCATGGAAGTGAGAGATGAAGTCTGATCTTATTTCCTGTAACAACTCACTTCAAACTTGCAATAAATTCTTATCTAATTTTGCACACTCTTCAAAATCAATTCATGCATCACAAACAAAAATTTAATACAATCTTGCAATCTTGCAATTCTGGAAAATTACTTCGTTTCTACACAAGAAACATAAGTTTTAATGAGACGTTCCATTTGATGGCTTATGTAATGCGAATGATGGACTCCCAACTGTTCCTATACTTCCACACTTATTAATCAATTCTAATAGTGAAATAAAAAATGAAATCAAACAACAAGTACAAAAAATAGAAATCTATAATAATAATTTACAATGAGCTTACTAAGCTCGATTGGTGGCCCTTGTTGATGCCAACATGGAAGCTTTTATATCAGAAGATGCTAAATTCTAAGAGACACATAGGATCATTGAATTCAAACTTCCATTGATCTTCAACAAATAAATTTACAAAAAGAGTTGGTTCAGAAATCCAATTTGTAGCATACTAATTTCTCCTCTTTTGGCTTAGAGCCATCACTCAATTTATATGATTTTTACATTACAAATTTAGATCTAGACAATCCAATCCAAATCAAAACCATTTTCCATCAATGGAGGTAGACTACAACCATTTATCTAATCAAGGAAATGCATTTCCCACGAAACTGGGCATGATCTTTAGAATTTCTGGAAAATTGGCAATGATTTAGGATGAATCGTTCCCCCCGAGATGGAGGTCCACACGTGTGAGATATGGGGATTCTGGCTAACAAATCCGCATGAAAACGTCTCTCTGGACAAAACTCATGTCCCCAAATTTTTATATTCATCGTTATCTTCCCGAAAATCGAGGTACAAATCCAGTACCAGAATGCTGGTACCGAAATCCTGTAGGTAGATGTTTAGTACCGGAATACACACAGTCACACTATGTGTACCAGATTAGGCACAAGACTTGGTACTAGAATAATACTGAGCTGACATTACCGGAATAGGTGGAGCTTTGGGTACCAGATCAAAACTGCTTAGGAGTCAAACGATTATGATCATACAAAATCAAACATTTAATTGAATTAACTCAAGAAAACTAAACAAATCATGCCTTAATCATAAGTTACCTCTCTATGCATATGGACAAGGTCATCAAGTGTATTTGTGGAGGAAACAATCAATTATATATACATAACATTGGTAAAATGGGCTAAGATAGAGGGTAATATAGGGTAATAAAGGTGTCAAAATGGAGACTCAACAACCATGTATTTCTCCCATTCAAGTCTCCCTTTTCCCTCTTCAAACACCTGTGGATCATATACTCCATGAACATTGGCCATTAGAGAAAAATTTATTATATTAGGTTTATTTCTCTTGTTTCTCGATGATCAAACCTTGATCATTTCATATATTCGAACATCTCCAATGGTGCCGTGCCACCACTTTGGTATTTTCTTGGGATATTCTCTATCAAAGTTGTCACCATGATCTAGGTTTCCCATAGTGGTATCACCAAAATCAGATATCGAAAACCAATCATGCTCAAAATCTTCCTCTCTTTTAGGTTTAGTTTCTTAAATCTTGATACATGAACCCTTAGCCACATCAGTCTGTTTTTTGGTGATTTTTTTGATTGAAGCTTGATACTTGAATCCTTAGCCCAAAACTTGTTTAGAACACACCTGTTTTGCATCATACACCTGACCATCTCTATGATTGCGTGGTTCCACCTCTCAACCACTCCATTTTGCTTCAAAGTGTAAGGTGTAGTGAAATGCATTTTAATCCTATGTCTAACACAAAATTTATTGAATTCTTTGGAAAAAAATTCTCCACCATTATTAGATTCTAGAGTGGTATTGTGACAACTTGAATACATTCCTACTAAGGCTTTGAACTTTTGAAAATCATTAAACACGTCAGATTTTAGTTTCAAAAAATGCACCTACATCTTCCCACTATAGACATCAACAAAAAGAAGGAAATACCTGACACCAATGATAGATTCCATGTTCATTGGTCAACAAAATTCTACATGAACCAACTGAAGGATCCTTTTTTCTCTCCAAGTTTGTCCTTCATCAAATGGAACCCTATGTTGCTTCCCTGCCTAAAAATCTCCATGCACACCTTGAATCTGTTGTTGAATATTAGGAATTCCATCTACTAGATTCTCTCAAGCTAATTGAGAGAGGTAGGTCAAGTTAAGGTGCCCATACCACTGCTACCAAAGTGTAGTGATATTTGATGCACAATTGGTTGCTAGTGCATGCTCCTTGACCTATTCAATATCAACCAATATGAATAGTCCACGATCCTCCACACCAAGAGTGATAGTATTCTTGGTTGCCGATGAGCCAAAGGATAACAACAACAATGTTGCACTCCTTAGCTTACAATTTTAAATTTCAACCCGAGGTTCATAGAAACTCGAGAGGTAATGTGCACTATATTGTTGGTTGTGCATCTTGATTATCTTCCTGATTTAGAGGTCTTGTTTCAGTCGTGTTTGGACCCCATTACCTGACAGAGGGGGGCGACGAGAAATTTTGGAGCCCCCCCTAGCGAGGGTTCGAGGGCAGCACCCCTGAAGAGAATTTTTTAGGAAAATTGCCTTGCAAAATATTATAATTTCATAATCAATTTGGATCGTTCATTACAAGGTCGCAGATTTGACAATAGAAGTTATGTTAGGGTTTTTTCCCCTAGAAGGAAACCCTATTTTATGAGGGAATTGTATTGTGGTTTTGTAGGAGAGTGAATATTGTATTCTGAGAAAGGAGATTGTGAGAGAAAGAAGAGGAAATTAAAGAGGGTATGATGTAGGTTGTATCCCTTCATTTGTTGGATAATAATAAAGGAGGGACCTGAAAATTTCTTTGGTGGACATAGCCCACACTGGGTGAGCCATGTATATTCGTGTCTCTTTTGTATTGTGTATCTTCTGTGTTTTATTTCCGCATTTGTTTTATTTTATTGCTCTACGATCCTGTTTTTCTAACGTATACGTGAAAACTCCATACATATGCATATATCTAATAAAAGGAAATATATTTAGACCTAGGACTACATGGGTTAGTCCATCAGGGAAAATGACTAATAAGTAATTTAATGCTACTAAAAGGAAAGCTGAAATTCAACTAAAGAGAAAGATGAAAACTACTTGAACAAGAATAATTCCAACCAGAGCGACTGAGAACCCTAACTCTATGCCTATGTGAGCCGCTGCATGAATGAATCAGGATTTGCCGCAACAAAATAC